>CABFPE010000954.1:0-11124 GCA_900660155.1 Hofstenia miamia | reverse complement strand
CGAATGTCCCAGCTAACTCGTTATAACGATCACAGACATTTTGAGTTGATGCCGACGGACATTTAAGCGCAATTTGACATAAGCGTTTTTTCTCATTGCCAGAAATTTGGAGAGGTCGGCCGCTTCCTTTCTTTCTTTCCAAGGTTCCCCTTTCTTCCAAGATTTTCATGTTACGTCGGAAACTACGAGGTGGCATTTTCACCCGTTTCAACAGATATTCACGGTTGGTGGAGTCGTTGACATAGAGAAATTCAAGTAAATCGCGTTTCGCTTGCATTTCAAAATTTTGTGTTGAAGAATGATGTGTAGCATTTTCACCAGCTAAGTATCTGTCAATTGATTCACACGGCGACAAAGTTTGTTCAACGTGCTAACTTTTTTATTTTTGCCACATTTCGCCAAAATTTGCCGCTTTCGAGCTATACGCATTTTTCAAAAATATTGCCGCGGCCATTTTTTTTGAACCAAGGTATATATTGATTGTTCACTAAAACTTTATTTCATCAAAGGCAACAGAAAACAAGTTGTATTGAACTGTCAACGTTTGAAAACACTTCCCTCCCTTTGATGAATCAGAGTACTAATTCAGGGAATCAACCATGGCTTCCAAGAAGTCTAAAATTGATGATCCTTTTGAATCAATGCGCAAGAGGATCAATAAAGATGCCATAAATTGGATTAGACCTAGTGACTGAGTTTCCTATTCTTTCTTAAATTGCTATTGAAATTTTCCCGATTCAATGTTCCAATGTAATAACAAACAATTGCTCTTTATTGGACAGTGAGGCTGTTGAATCTCTAAAGCTTGTGCTACACGAACAACTTCTGTCGCCAATTTTTGTTGGACAACGAAAATCGTTCGTGTAGCAGCCCTCTTCCACAACTAAAATCGGGAGTATTATCTAGACCAAAGTTGTCCGTTCGGTCCAACAAAAATTGGACAATAAAAATTGTTCGTGTAGCACCTCTTGTTGTATTGGTTACGTTTACCCCATATTTGTCTGGGATGTACTGGCACACTAGTTAATATTTACCGTGATGCGTCCTGGCATACTTGTCACCCTTTAGTGTCTATTGTATATAATTGTAATTTTTGTCGCTTGTGTTTAATAATTCAATTTTACTCATTTGCACTGTCAAATCATTACACCCCTTTCGCCAACTTTAGTCGTTAAGTATTTAAATTACAAAAGTTGTTCGTGTAGCAGAGTGCTCCGATCAACTTTTTTGTCGGAGAAATAATTGTCTAACTTTCTACCAATTATCACCTTCAGAGATAAATAAGCAATTCTAAGATATCATTGCATTCGTTTTCAGTGTATATTTCGACTGTAAAATTTAAAATTAGCTAGTTTATAGAATAAATAATCATGATTCGTACTTTTTATGTTAAAATAAATATATGTCATTATTATGCAGGTACCAGGTGGCCAATTCAATTCCGTTTTTCATTTTTCATTTAGATCATTTGGAAAGATTAAATGAAAATTAAAATCGAAAAACGGAAATAAACATTTTTCATTTTCGCTTTTCAAATTTCATTTTGCCAATTTCCATTTTAAAAATTTTTCAAACGAAAAATAAAAATTGAAAAATAAAAAAAAGGAAAACGAAAAATGAAAAACGAAAATGAAAAATGAAACATTTAAATTCAGTTTTTCGTTCTTTGATTTTCGTTTTGGTTGTTATCATTCTTATGTAATTGCTAGGTTGTTGTTTTTGAACTAAGGGGTGTACCGTAACTTCGATGCGGTTTTCGATTAACTTTAAATGATTCAAACCGACATATTTTTCGACTCATTTGTTAATGAAAAGAAAGCATATTGATACAAAAGTTATATATTCATGGTATATGTGCATCTAAAAGCAATTAACATAGATATCGAATCATTCATTATCACTCATCAAAATCGTCATTCAATTCCAACAGCATCATTTCAAATTCGTCATCATCACCATTGAAACAAACAGGACAAAGGCATTTCTTCTCAGAATTTTTGCTGCGCCATGATGGATGAATTTTGAAACGGAGCTTTGAGGGTTTTCGAGGACAATTATTTTCGTCTCCGGTGATCGTGATGGCCGTCCGCCACCATAACCTCTCCTGTCTGCAATCTCTTCAAGTTCCTTGTTCCACATCTTTCTTATTGCGCCTTCTGAGACGATCCAGCCATCAACCTCCAGAAGATTTTTCTTGATAACATAGGCTGAGTGGCCTTGGCAACGATAGTGACGCACAAGAACATGAACAACGGTACGCTCTGTTGCTGTCTTTATTTCACGGGGAGCAGTTGGGGATGGAAACGGCATTCCTTTAATTGTCAATAATAATGATCAGTTTTTGTCGTAATCGGAAATTTTGAATCGTTCAATGACTTATGTTATTTCAATCTATCGGACCTTACATCAATCATTGAAATTTAAATCTCACTTTCCCAAGATATCGAACAATTAAAAATTACATTCTAAAACCAATATTTCTAAAAAAATGAATGCAATGATTAATGCGTTAAAAGAATACGAAATGGATCATTAATAATGCTAAAGACTGTGTGAGATAATTTTTCAGAACGTATAGAAAATATATTGATAGCAGTAGTTCGATATATGAATCTAAACTGTAACTTATCGGAGATCAAAAACCGCGGATTGCATTTTCAACCTTATTTTCTTTCATATTACTGCAAATCGCTAGGACGTGATTGCAGTAGGCTTTGGATTTATGCATAGGCTTACGCAGGATTTCATTACGTGGAAACATTTAGCAGTGATCAAGTGAATGGCCAAAACCAGGTCGAAGCTTGCGCTTTTTTTGAATATTGAAAAATTTGGCCTTAGAATTGCATTTCATGTCCTTATTGAGAACAAAGCTAGAAGTATTGAATTAAACAGCATAATTTTTACAGGCTGATTTTGCTTTTAGCTTTATTATCTAGAAGGGGTTACCTGACCTAGGTGGTTAAGAGCTTGGTGACAGGCTGCACCTGTGCAGGTAAGCTCATACCCCCGCATAGTTAACCTACGGAATTCTGGGGATTATTGGGGATGTCCCAATTATTTCATTCCATTTTTTCATCAGGTGGAATTGCGTCTGATATAGTCCGGGTCTGCCCAGGTCTTTTTCAGTTTTGTAAGGCAATCGGATTCAAATGAAGCTGATTATTTATACATTATGCATGTTAAATGATATATCTTATTTAGTGATCAATCAAAATTATATATATAAATGGTTTATAGCATTGGCTCATGTGCGTTTTGCTGAAATTTCCAAAAAAAATTCATCTTATTTTCTTATCAAAGTCGGGGGGGGGTTCTTTTTTTATTCAAAAACAATATTTTTTAACGAATTCGTGTCGGCTGGTGTTTGAAAATCTCAGCACGACTTCACATTTGATGATATCATAAACAATGCAAACGACTCCATTAATTAACTGAATCACACTTGATCTTAGTGAACTCTGACCATGGCCACATGATTATGTAAATATTTCAATGTGATTTGTCTCTTGAAATCATAAAAATATTCATAAGATATAAAAAATGATGAATATGATGACACTATGTGTAAATAATTTCTGTAAAGAACATTATCTTTGAAAATTTCAAAAACATCAAACGTTTAATTCCTTTGAAGTACTTACATTTTTTAATCCAAGATTTATTCTAAAATAAACTCTGAAATTCAAAAAGATATTATTGAAACATATTTTCAGTTATTTATTATGCTCCTTCTTCAATTGTGATATAGGCAGGTTTGTCGCTTGAGGCAGAATTTTGATTTACACATAGAGTTATGTCTCCTTTTTCAATATCAGTGTTACTTATGTAATCCCACATTTTACTGATCAGGTCCAATCAAATCAGATTTTATTCAAATCACTGTAACTCTGATTGAAAGCTGAAACAGAAAAATATTAATCTTATGAAGGGTTGGAAGCTCTTCTATGGAATGCTTTGTACATCTCATAACTCATCTTATTGTGAGAGTTTCAAATCAACAAATTTGATCACTGTATATTCGTGTGTTTTTGAAATCAAATTTAGGCTGTCCACAGTGGCGTATGCAGAATTTTCTGACAAGTCGTCTTAGTAATGATCATGTGGGTGACTAAAAGCGGGGCAAACCCCAGGGAAAATTTTTGAAAATACTGAAAATCATGCAGTGAAAATTCATTTCAAGACATTCATTTGAATTTTTTTATTTTTAGTTAACTAATGAAAATTAATTCTGAAAATCTTGCGGGGAACATTCCACTATGTCCCTCCTCTTGCATACACCATAGGTGCTACATTCTATACGAAACATATATGTGAGTAATGAAAGTTCTGATACACTACGCAAATTTTGGTTAGCAAGCAATTGCTTGAAAGAAGTGCTGTTTGTTAATAAACTAAAATTATGCAATGATGTTCACACTAACCCAGGTCCCAAAGCCAAAATAATAAGCGAAAAGCAGAACTTTCTGCCTAGTTTTAAGAAAAAAACTTTAAAATAATAGTACCCAATGCACACAAATTAATAATATCCTACTAAAATTTTGGTAGCAATACAGTATATTTTGCATCAAAGAGATTGGTTTATTCAACATACTGATATTTCGATATGAAACCCAAATTAACATGTAGCATAGCGATGGGAATGAGAATTCGAATATTGCTATTGCATTTTAAAAATTCCTGCAATGTGATTTCTATGCAAATATATTTCTTAGAATCGTTGATATTATCAAACAGATACTAGCATAATGTGATACGAACGTTAAAATAGTACAAAAAGTTGTATTTCTGGCGCTGGTATATTCATTAAATTTTAGGCACAGCACGGATCAACAGCGCAAGATCTTACGCACACACGGATTAAAGCACGGCACGGTTGCAGCTCTCCCGTTGAGATTACAACCTAGATTTCTTTTGCAAAAAACATTCATGCCTGTTAAAAGCACAATATACCCAATGCTTATAGTGCCATTTCTACGGCCATCATAAATTGAATATTTATCAGACTTGTTCATGGGAAATATTTTTCTGTACCATCCCATCCAATCCCAAGCAATGCATACCTGTTCCATCCCATCCTATCCCACTGGATTCCCACTATATTGTTAATATGGAATAAAGTTCAATGTAAAATTAAGAAATTGATGAAAGGTTGGGTTTGGTCTCTAGTAAATAGGACCACATTTACTAAGAGACTTGCAAAACACTATAATTTATTGACTTTATTAACTTCATCCTTAAATATATTTTACAATATCAAGAATCGACAACATGCTGTACGTGATATTGAGAACTTCATTTGGGATGAAATTACATCTAGAATTTTTGTTTTTTAATGATTACTTAGTAATTGGGAATTTACCTAAAAGTAGAAAATACTTCTGAAAGCCAACAAACTTCAAAGTGAATTTTTTCTTAATACTGTCAAACAAAGTACAGAAATGTATGGGGTTTCATTCAAAGTCAGTGTTGTAACTGACAGGCGCACTTGCACTTAGCTCCTGATGTGGGTTTGCTTGAGTATTTTGACCTTTTAGATTAACCCTAAACACACTGAAATATAAAATGTCAACAACGCACTGAGGGGGGCGATTTAGCCCCTCCCCTCTTTTTTTGAAAAGTATTAAAGATAAAGTAATGAGCTTTGCACCGTGAAAGATACACCTTTGAGCTACATCTTTGACAATTTTCAAAAAAATATATTCATTGGTTGTGATTTTATATGCAAATGAAATTGTACATTAGAAATATTTGGAAAAATATAGGCGAAAGAAAACTTAAATGAATTGAACATTAAAAATAGAAGAAGCAGTTTATTTAGCTTATATTCCTTCTAGTTATTCTTAAGGGCTTACTCTAGCAGGAAAACAAAAAAATACGTTCAATGTCAGTCAGTATTACGTAATCACGGCAGCCATTTTCATTTCTAAAAATGAATGAATTAATTGGAAATAGAGTCAATGAGTAATTATATTTATTTCAAAAATCAAATAAGTAGTGAGCCGAGCAGAGTTTGAACAATGCATTTGATATACAACGAGCACAAAAAATGAGCTATTAAAACAAACAAATTTACAGTTCTGCTCGTGAAATTGATTATGCATATATTTCTATTCTTTTATTAAATATGCCTTTCTAATAATCTTATTTTTAAATGTTTATTGTATAATAGAAAGTGCCATGTCAAAATTCTTTTTTAAACAAAATTATCGAGCTAAAACGAGCCTCATTGAAAATACTCAAAAGATTGTTCAGCTCATTGACAAGTCTACTTTACCATATACCCTACTATCATTCTCTGTTTTCCTCTTGTTTGGTTGTCGTATTCTAAATCTGAAATACTTGACCAACGTCTTTTAGTCCGGTATTTAGGTGGGAATAACAAAATGAATAGATAAACTAAATTTCAAAACCAGAATACTCAGCGTCTAATGGTAACAATGCAAGGGATCAAATCTTCTTTTTGCAGGAAACAATATGAGATCTTAAAGATACATCTAATTGGTGTAATAGACAAGGAATTTAGCAAATCTTCAGAATCAATTAATCACAAGATTCATCCCATTTGGATTCAACTAAAACTCCTGCAAAGAAAGGAAATGGTGATCCTTTCGCTGAATTTCGTGCAGCGGTTTCATCTCCATCTCCTGTTGCTGTGTCAGATCGACATCGCCTATCATCTGGCGAAGTTGCAGAAGCCGAGCTGACTCAATATGTTTGATCAAATTTTTAACCCACTCAAAGGGTGGAGATATTATAGTATAAAATGTCTTACTTGTACAATCTTCAGTTGCCGAAACGAGAGAGCTTTCTCTGCTACTATTTGAATAATCAAATCTGACAAAATTAACTCGAGGATGATACCGTGGAGTCACAAGTTGTTGTCAAAAAGGCGTTCAAAAACAAGTTTTTTAGCTTATTTAAGTTTTTGATATAAGTGAATATACTTGAGTTTTAATTTGTTTCACGGGGTATATGAACAAAAAAGAGTGTGGGTCAAATAATTTTTTGTGTGGGTCATGGGTCAAACATTGTGGGTCATGGGTCAATTTGATGTTGGTCACGTGGGTCATGGGTCGAGTTTTGATGGGTCATTGACATCCCTGTCTGTAACTTCGCTCTCTGGAATGTTAACACTGAAGAAGCTATACACGCGTCACAAGTCGACTAAACAATGGCATACAATGATGCTTCATTACCTATACTTGAACCCCAAAAATGTGAGACCCGGTGTTTAAAGTTTGTGTTCTCATCGAGGTATAGGGAGTCCTTTAAGTAAAGGAAGGAAACTTGATATTTCTGACTTCATTCGGCTTGAGATAAATATTGTTCATAGCATTTGAAAAAAAGAAAAAATGGCATTTTAGATAAGTAAATTTAGTAAATAACATATTATTTTTAAAAATTTCAAGGGCTTCACATTTTTATTTTTTGCAACATTATAGTGCTACTCAAGCAATCAGAAGGTAGCAAATGAGCTACTAATGCCTGCAAAGAGTACTTAATATTTGTTACAAACCTTTTAACATTTTTATTGATAAAGGTGTACTTTAAATTAAGCTTCAACATTCATATCAATGATATTTTTGAAATGTTAAATTTAAAGGGATTTACTTAGGTTGCTTTATAAGTTGTTACATTGAAATTAAGATGGAACTTTACAAAAGGCCTAACCAATGGAAGCTACAAATAATCTAATTGAATATATTTTGTCGATATCCAGGCATACCGTTGTGGGGGTTTTTTCACAAAATAACCGACACGACACAGGAGCAAAAGACTTATGTGCCACACAACAGTCACAACACAACGCAACAGAGTCATAAATGTATTTGTAAGATATTCACGAAACAGAGGCTCAAAGATACCAAATGCTAAGAGATTTTTTACATCAAATCTCTTAAGCAACCAAATATAGCTTTTCAATTAGAGCCAGGGATCAGAAAATCAAACATTGTACAAGACCATTTTGAACTTACATTTGCATTTCTTTTCTATTTATCTGCAATTTTACCATATTTACAAAACTAAAATATGTCTATAATATCTTAATTAAGCATCCAATTTGAATACTAATGGTTACTTTCTGCTCCATACATTTCATTACGCGTCCAGGAATAGATGCAAGGGAGCAAATCTTGCAAAACTGAGTTGGGACATAGACTGAAAAATTAACCTCTATATGAGAATGGGAGAAAATCTGTGGTCATACAAGTCTTTATTTTTAATAAGATTGCAATAAACAAATTTGGTCATTAGGCATTTGATCCTTAAGCTGTTGCATAAATATATATATATATATATATATGAAATAAAGCATGACATGGTTCCAACACTGAGTGCACTATCTACTTCAAATGAGAGATACTTCATGATTGATGATTGTGACATGATCTCACTGTTGTCAGTTATCGATAGCGAAATATATTTGGAAAATTCTTTCGTTGCTTTTGTGTGGAAATCATGAATTGCGTTTTTTTCAATATTCATTATCAGGTGATGAATTACAAAATACCACTGTAGTCTTTAGGTAATTTCTATTAATATGTTATTCTGTAAACAACATATGTTGCGAGGGGCTTTACAATATTGACAATTTTAATTCTATCCAATATAAATCGGACCCATACATTATGCTTTTTATTGTCAAACTTATTAACTAAAACCGTTATTTTTATTAATGAAATGTAAAATAATAAAAGCGTAATACAAATGTTTAGGTTATTAGTATATATGTGATATACAATGTAGTGGTGTGCGGGCCGGTCCATGGCCCATGGGCTCGGACGGGCCACGGGCTGGCATAGAGAAGAAAAGATAAACGTATTGTAAGTATATTCTGTTTACTATATCTCAAAACATAATATTTCTGTTTGCTATATTTCAAATCACAACTTTACTATATCTCAAATCTACCATGGGTAAATTTAACAGCTGAGTGAACAGCTGATAGTAATGTTTTTATTGGATCTTGGGTAATTTACAGGTACATCATGAATTCACGCTCGGGAAGGCTGAGAGCTTAACGGGCGGGCTCAGTGTTGCGGGTCTACCCGGACAGAAAAATCGGCGACCCGCACATCATTATTACAATGTTCTAAAAAAATAGCAGGTCTAAAATAACATTTCTGAAAGTTTTATACAATCATTTTTATTAATTAATACATCTAAATTTGGCCAGAAAATCTTAAAAAATTCAAAAATAAACATTAGCTGTTCTGAAAAATAAACACAAGATAGAGGATTTTCCTCTCCCTCATTACCGTTATAAAGCTGTCCCAGGTTGTGCAACATTGAAACACTCATTTGAATAAAGTCACAGCTGAAATTGCTCAAAACCTGCCTCAATCAATATGAGGTTCGACCACCTTAAAAGCTAGATATAGGGAACAATTTGCTTACCAGATCATGGGAGCACATTTTTGCATAGATATATCAATACCAATGTATTTCCCAATTCAACTTGATGAAACATTTTGAAAAATAAGATGAAAACCAAATAAAAACATATGGTTACACTATGATTCTAAGGATTAATATCTCTTCACTAATAAAGGTTAAGGAGAAATATAAGAGTTGCTAGGTAGCCATAGGTTGAGATGGGCGTGGGTATGGCCCGATTCCAAATTGGCGAGCTTTTGGTTTCAAACAAAATTTAGCTTATATATAATTTAATATTCAGCTTTAAACTCGCTTGGGTTCAGCAAGTCTCATTCTTTGTCAGACCTCTGGATCTAGTTCTTGCGGATAATTTCTGTTGAAATACAGAAACATTTATACCAAAACTGAAATAAAGTTATATTTTACAACATTGCATTTAATAAAAAGCATACTAAAACACACAAATTACAAACTTAAATTTTATTTGAACTTCAAAATCTTTTTTGAATCTTTTCTAAACTCTATGAAGGGTTTAGTTAAATTGTTCAATAATATATTTGATCCTTTCAAACAAATTCCATTAAGAGATTTAAACATAAACTTATGTTCTGAAGCAATTTATTTCATTTCTCTAATTAAGCGTTTTCTGCAAAATCGTTTCCCCAAAGTTTCCGTTGAATGTTGGAAAAACATTACACAAAACGAGAAAAAATTACTAACTTATTACAAGGAATGTGCAAACCTCTTGAATAAGTCTCCAAATACGAACTTAACTGTTACAGATGAGAACTCATGTTTATCAATTCGAGCAATATAGCCACAAACATATACAAGAACGTTGAGTGTATACTTATCTAAGATAAACTGAATTGAGCTTGGATTCAAACTGTTAATATATGTAATTTCTTCTGAATCAAACGCATAATCACACAATTCACATGAGTGAGAACCACCTAAAACTTGCGGCATTCCATTGAAGTGCAAAAATAACTTCGCTTGATCTAATCGATTTGTTTGAATAATTTCCTGCACAGAAGTTTAGTAATTTCAACTTGCAGATCTTCTGAAATGAGCAAACAATTCTTCAATTGTATCTCCACCAAATTTTCCAAGAAGGACATATTTGTGTTAATAACTTCTAGATGTATGTAATAAATGTTTGGCCACTGCAACAAAACCATTACTTGTCCGCATTAATGCATTTGAAATGTCAATTGTTAAAGATTTTGAACGATTTGAAGCTTTGACAGGAGCCATAAATTGAGCTAACTGCCCAATCTTGTATAGAAAACTTCATTGATTTTGATAATCTATTGATATAGGCTTCTGCAATAAGTTCAAGTTTCTCTTAAATTGAATTGAAGACTTTACCTTTCCAATATCAAATAGACGTCGAATAATTCTATAGTTGGCTGCAAAAAAAAATGAGACTAGAAAAAAGGCATATTACTTTTGAACTACTGAACGTAACAACTCAAGAAAGGTAAGATTTTAAAGATACATTAAAGGACAATAAGTAAAAAGCATTAAAGTCTAATTTGTTTTCCTCCTGTAGAAATAACTTCATTCAAACGAACTGAAACTGATTTCATTAAATTGGACTTCATTTCAGATGTCAAAAGGTGTTGATTTTCTTGGATTTTTTCTTTTAAATCGGATATATTTTTCGCATTTTTCTTCTCAACGTCATTTTTCAATATCTGCCACACGTTTTCGATTGGAGAAAGATCAGCAGAACTTGGTGGC
>CABFPE010000953.1:165822-179023 GCA_900660155.1 Hofstenia miamia | reverse complement strand
CTCTTTAATAGACAATGCCTACTTAATGACAATAATACACTACATTCATTTGAAAATTTTGTAGAAAATGCACACATACACAATACACACACATACATTTTAATATTATATATATTTATTATATTTGTAAATAGCTTTTTGTAGTTTTGTAGTTTATAGTTTTTTTCTATCTTTTTCCTATAGCATTAAATTGCTTTTGAATCTTATTGAAGCAAGCATTTGTCCAGTGAAAATGTCTTGCTTGGTATGAAATTGCAACAGACTTGGTGAACTTTATGTAGTACTATTGTATGTATTTAAAATTTGGTCAAAGTATAACATAAAAATATCATTTTTCAAATATAGAGCTCTCTTGTTAAATATTTAGGAGTACAGCCCTAAGTGATTTTCTGTACATTGCTTATAAAATGGAACTAAATGCGTGAGATTAAATTGACAACGGATATACATTTTAGTAAATAAATTCTTCTTTTGTAGGGCCATTTTTGAAACCAATGCACAAAAATAGCCGCGAAGGTGTAAAATAGACAACTCTTATATAAAATATGCAGATTTTGTGATGATGGAAATCATGAATTAAAAAGGTATTAAATATAGTATCTATAACTAACAACCGGGGATGTTGCCGTGCTATATAACTTATGTATGACGATGAGCAGTGATATGTTCTTTAATAACCTTGTGAGCTAATTTTTTATTCATCAATCATTACACTAGTTTTTAAAACAAGTTTATACTTTAGTTTGTGGACAATACAAATAAGTAAAAAAAGCGCAATCATTTGAACTTTCAAAATTATTTGTAATTAAGAAAGTTATTATTGAACCAGCATTCAAGTTCAAAGAAGATTCCGAGTTCAATCGAGTTTTTTCTAATTCCGAATATTTAGAATAGATTTGTTAGCTAAAATGTATTATATAGTGATTTTCGACCGAGTTAGTTTTGATGATGTCTCTTACGAATTTTTTCGATCGAGTCTTGCGAACTTATTCGAATTCTTAACATTACGAGTACTCGAAAACCCTGTATTGAACAAAATATTTTTATTAATCCATATAATTTAAATTTTAATCGGCGACTATAAGGGGTATCTGTTATTGCTGTCGCCTAGGGGTATCAATTAATGCCGTATTTTATAATACCGTAATTTATAAATGTGCGATTATCATGAAATTTTGAAATTATCAATTTCTTTATAATTCGTGAAAAAAATGATAAAATATGTGGTTTCCAGTTTCTAAAACATTGCTGTTTAAACAATCACAAGCCCAAAACAAAGGGCAGAACAATACCTTTGAGGTAGCTTGACAAAAATTAAACACAAACATTATTTAAAACTTTGAAAGAATGTCTTGTTTATAAATGATAACAATAAACATAAAATCTACTGAATTTAACAAAAATTTAAAATTTTATAATGAAGTACAATTTTGAAATAGTACTTCTTAAATTGTGAAAATTTTTTTTTGCTCAATTAACTTTGTTATATAACATTAATTTCAAGGTGTCCAAATAATCATGAATAAATTAATTTGAAAATTCACTTTGCATGTATATTATAATTCTTCACAAATTTAAAATTTCAAAAAAGCTTTTCACAATTCCTTTCTTTATATTAAATGGATCTAGTAATCTAAATAATGAAATGAGTTTTATTTGCAAGCATCTGCTCACTGATTATTTATTACAATGATGCAGCCAATGGTCCACCAATGCGTGACTGATGGCATCAGGGGTCACAAATACCACATGTTTTCTACAAAGAGTCCACTGATGATGGCCGATTTTAAAGTAATTGTAGTTTATAACTGGGCATAATTTGAATGAGTTAAAGGCACAGGTGGAAGTGTGTATAACATGTTATCCTTAAGATGGAAAACCTTCTTGCAAACCATTGAATTCATTATGCAGTTCTCATAATAACAAGAGCTGGCATACTAATATTAATAACATTAATAGACAGTAAAAAATGTGGTTGGTCAACCTGAATAATAAATTAGTAAATTTGTAGTTGCTCAAATTATTATTAACAGTTGTTAATATGATGTTAGCAGTTGCTGCAACAACCAAAAGTATGAAAAAACTATAAACAACATAAAAACAACCAAAATTTTTATCTGAGTTGAGGGTTTTGATTTGATGCATGGATTTACTGATGCTACAAAATAATTAACTCATCCTGCTATTATAACCTATCCTAATAAAAGTTAAAAGTAAAGAGGAGATTGTGTTAGGGAAGAGTGGCCACACATGACTGACCTTATACAGATAACCTTTAAGAAAGAGTTGTATAAGACTAGAGACCTAATTAAGATAATGAATAAAGAAGCCCCAACACTTGGGTGCTAGTAGTGAACCTAGGTCCTTAGTTAAATAACCTAAACTAAGTGCTTTTCTCATTTCATGCAATTTAGATTAAAGCAATAATAAAATTTTTTGTTATGAATGAAATATAGTACAACAGCCCTAACCATACACCTAACCTAAGTTAAAGGAAAGCAAACAAGCCAAGTCATGCCACATCTGGGTGCCCTTTAACTAAGCAGCTGAAATTTAGAAAGACATAATTTAATAAAATAGTAAGTCAAAGATAAAAAGTAAAAAAGAAATTTACTGAGACTAAATTGAAGAAGAATATAAATGAACAAATCAATTGTATATATAAAAAACTAGACTGGTATTCATAGACAAAACATACTTATGAAAAATAGGAACAAATAGCTGACTGGTAAAAATTCAGTCTTATGCTCTACCCATTATCAGAAATATGTAGCACCATTTCCATTTTGTCAAATTACAATTGAAATCATAAAATTGATATTGCAATTTTAATAAAGAATGAAAAATTGTTTATTGTCTTTATGCCACAATAATATGCTTTTCCAATGATTATTTCTATATGATCATTCTAATCCAAGTCTTGATTTAGCTAAATTCCAAGTTATTTGGTTTCATCTATTCATAGTAGTTCCATATATTTACAGCTAGTTGTATTCATCACTGCTAACAATTTTGGGCTTTTGATGTTAAAATGAGCACAACACAAGATCTCTCACTTCTTTTCATTTATAATAAGGTTGTTTTCTTCAGATAATTGTACTACATCCTCAAATTTTGCTCAAAACAAATTTCATCATCTTCACATAATGAATTTCAGATTTCTCAAATGATACAGAATATGATATAATTTTGGATTTTGTAGGATATGTAAATTTATTCTGAACAAATTTCATCTGTATGGTATGCAAACAGCATACCAAACAGTGATCCCCCTTGAGGTACTCTTACATTCATGTTAATTTTATTGGACAGATGTTATGTCTATATTTGACACTTTGATTAAAGAAAGGCAGGTATGATTTTACAAAGTTTGTGCAAAGTTTGTTGACTCCTCTGATGATTGCATTACATCTTCAGAAGAATTTAAAAGTTATTTTGATAACAAGGTTACTAGTTACTATGATGCCTTTACCTTAGAGAATCAAAATTTTGATAAAATATTGGATGGTTATTAGACTTCTTCAATAAATCTGATAGGATTTAGACTTTTAATGGAGCTTGAAACTAGATCTCTAATTCTATCAATAAAACCAACAGTGTGTGATTTTAATAATATGCCTTCCAGATTGCTAGGTTGGTTAACATTCTATTCCTACAATAACACATGTTCTCAATTTATCACTATCTGCTGATATTTTAATGTCAGTGCCAAAGCTTAGTGTCTAGCTATCATCCAGTTGCAAATCTTAGTTTTACTTAAAAGGTTATTGAAAAAGCAGTTCAAACGCAATTTGTTTCATTTCTTGAAAGTACCCAAATATTGTCTATGCATCAATCAGGTGATAGACAACATCATTCTGTGGAAACAGTTATTCTTGCATTTAGAGAAAATATTCTCAAAGGAAAGAAGGGTAATAATGCAGTTCTGTTAGGATTACTTGATCAAAGCACTGCCATTTACCTTGTCAATCATGATCTATTTCAAAGAATTTTATGCAAATGTGGTATTCCTGGGATTGCACACAAGTGGATGATGTTTTACATTTCTGGTCTTTTAAGTTATGTGAAATTGAATAAAAATTTTTCAAGATCTACAATATCAAAATGTTCTTTTCTACAAGGATTAATACTTGGTCCAGTATTTTTACTGCATGCAATATGCATTTATTAGTCACTATTTTACTAACTTGAATATGTCACATTACATGTATGTGGATGCCAATCAATTTCATATTTAAGTTAATTCAAATGACAACAATTCCAATACTATGAGTAGATTTAAAGCTATTGTGGATGAATTACAGAATTAAGCTTTTATCACAAACATTTCAATGTTTGAATTGTAGTAAGATAAAAAAATAATCTTTGATTCCCAGATTATTCCATTATCACTAGCTTACTGATCAAGAATCTTGGAATTCTTCTCAACAATACATTTGATATGGTTTCTAATGTCCATCAAGTTATTAGGACATAATACTCTTCACAGTTTGAACTGATTAAAGAATTAGTCATCAACAGACCTAAGAAGCAATTTGGTTAGGGAATCCAAACTGGATTTTATGAATGGTTGTTGTATGATTCACATCTAGATTACTGCTAAAGTTGCAACATGTATGAAACCAATGTGTGAGATTTGTGTTTAACTTAAGTAAATTTGATCACAGTAGTCTTGCTCTATATAAACTTCACTGAGTAAAGTTTTCATTTCACATAAGATACAAATTATACTTAATGGTGTGGAAATGGTCTTGGTCCCTCATACCTATCTAGTTCTCTTCATTTAGAAGCTGCAGCTAAAAGGACAATATTTAGCAAGTCATTGGTTATTCCAAAGACTAGTCTTGCTTATGGTGATAATATGTTCAGCATGGGTTCCAAAATTATATAATTCATTGTCTGTAACCCTACAGAATAAAGTGCCTATCACACTTTTCCAAAAAGCACACAAACATGAGCTTTTCATACAGCAATTGACTGATCTCAACTTTTAATTTGTGATTTTTTAGCACACTAGAATCAATTTTTTAATTATGTGGCGCTTTATTAAGAAAATATATTATTATTATTATTTTTATTATTATTGTTATTAAATTTCGATTTGCTTTGCTCAGATTCGTTCCTTTTTATAGATGTTGTGAAGAAACTTCTCTAAAGTTAATAAACAATTTCTATTAATATAATTTTAGATTTATTTTAAAAATGATCTTTATAAACCACCACATTATAAGCCCAATTTTGAGGTAATTTCTTACGTTTACAATTTCATTAAACTATTTTAATTACGCACACGTACATTGGATAACAAACTTCAAAACATATTTTATCTTAGACTGTCGCTCATTCAAGTGTATGATGTCAACATTTTGGAAAATATGTTTGTTTGTTGATATATTGCATTAAACTTTTCTCAATTGGTGTTAACAACATTATTGATTTTATTAATATTCGTTTTTGATAATTATAAAATAATTCATTGCGAAATCACTAAGGTTTAGAACTTAATATTTAGCCATAATTTTTAAATATAATTACATCTCTTAACGTTATAAATAGCACATCAAATTACAGCTGTTCAAAAGAGCAAAATATGTTGGTTTAAGATTGTTGTTGTTTTCCAAATGTATATATTACAATAATCCTTGGATTGATTCGAAAACAATGTCCAGAACTAAAAATGAATGTGATGAACAAAACTCTTGTTTGTATTCTACCTATTAATATAAGTTATGAGAAAAGAAGTAGACTGAAGCAATTTAGAGCAGTTTAAATTTTGCGTGACATTTGGTGCGCCCTTTAAATATATATATATATATGAACAAATAAGCTGTAATTTTGCAAAGCGATTTAAAATTTATAACAGCATTTTGAAAAGATAATAATATTTTAATGTGTTTTATATCTTTAGTAAACAGCTAATAATGAAATATATGTAAAATTACATGTAAATATTCGATCTTGTATGGAATCTTCATTTATTCGTTACCTCTTGCGACACATTATTGTATTTGAGTTTTGATAATTCATGATAAAATTTTATTTCACAGCATCAATTTCTGAAATAAATAGTAAAAATTAAGTTTTCACATTTTAATGCTATCACAAACAAAGTGTTAAATTGAAAAATTAAACACACAATAGCATCTTTATCTAATGTATGTTTCTGAATGCTTTTCTTACGTGTCTGTATAGTAGAATTAATTATATTACAAAAAGAATGTTAAGTTGTTGATTGTAGTTTGCTATTTGCTCAAATAAATGACATATCCTGATTTTTTTCAAATAATAATGGAAATTCACTTAGATATATATCTATAGACATTGATGTTGATTATAAGTCTATATTTTAATGCAGAAAATTTTTGTAGTTAGCAGTCAGTGAAAAATAGCGGTTTGTAATTTTACAGTCAATATAAATATATAGCATTATCATGTAAATGCAATTATTTACATGATATTCAGACATTAATTAATCCTTTACTTTTGTCTTGAATTTGTGTTTTTATCTTGATTAATAACAATAAAGGTTGAGAGCAATGATGTCACTTGAGTTTGCATGCTATAATAATATGAGAAGTTGTAACAAAATTTGCTTCGTTTGTGCAAAAATGATTTTGCACATGGCCTTTGACCCAGTTTATTACAGCCCGTGCAACACTCCTTGGTATTTGTTTTTCAAAGTGCGTTCGTTACAACCCTTGTAATTTTCACAGTTAGCCATGCAAGATTTTAACGCCCCGTGCATTCCTGAAAGCCGAGTTAATTGGGAGTGCAAGTTTGGTAATAAACCAATCAGCGCGGCCGTCAAATTCTTTAATATTCTGCAGCAAGTTTGGCAATGAAATTATATTTCCAATGCATGTAAGCATATTAGTTAGCATAGAAATTTGCATTGTGTGTTGATGTTATTAATAAAGAGCAGTGCAAGAATGCACGGCGTAATGAACACGTGAAGGTTGTGATTAGAATACCTACTTGAAATGATAAGCTTTTTGCACGGGCTTTAATAAACCGGGCCTTAGTACAATGCACAAAATGTGCATAAACTATTTTTTAAAAATTATCAGAATATAAAATAATAAAATCAAATCCATTAATTTTACAAATCAACATAGCTAACAAACAAAACATATGGAATTGTGATCAAACACAGTAATATTTCATTGTGCTGAAAGTGGACACTGTTTAGTTGAGACACAATGACAACTGCCACATTTCAAGAAATTTATTCTATTGTGTTTAAGTTGATGGCATGGAGATGCTTAATTAGGAAGCCATATAATCACATTTATTACAGTTGATTGAATTAACACAAAAGCACTTAAATTGATATCAGCACAAAAAATCACATTTATCACACTTACTAGGCTCTATGCAAGTGTTTAACTCATTAGATTTGCATTTGAAAATAAAATACAAAAATAATAGAGTGTATCATCATATTATTCACACTTAAATAGCTTAATACCAGTATGCTTTAACTGATGTCTTTGGAGACTGCTACGTTGAGAACATGAAAAATCACATTTGTCACATTTAAAAGGTTTTAGGCCAAAGTGTGTTAGCTTATGAGTTTTGAGATTACTACGATCAGAGCTTGAATAATCACATTTGTCACATTTAAAAGGCTTTAGACCAGAGTGTCTTAAATGATGAGCTTTGAGACTGCTACGTTGAGAACATGAATAATCACATTTGTCACATTTAAAAGGTTTTAGGCCAAAGTGTGTTAGCTTATGAGTTTTGAGATTACTACGATCAGAGCTTGAATAATCACATTTGTCACATTTAAAAGGTTTTATGCCAGAGTGCTTTAACTGATGTCTTTGGAGACTGCTACGTTGAGAACATGAATAATGACATTTGTCACATTTAAAAGGCTTTATACCAGAGTGCCTTAACTGATGAGTTTTGAGATCACCTCGTTGAGAGCATGAATAATCACATTTGTCACATTTAAAAGGTTTTATACCAGAGTGCCTTAACTGATGTGTTTGGAGACTGCTACGTTGAAAACATGAATAATCACATTTGTCACATTTAAAAGGCTTTATACCAGAGTGCTTTAACTGATGTGTTTGGAGATTACCACCTTGAGTGCATGAATACTCACATTTGTCACATTTAAGTTTTCTGATTTCTTCAAAAAATAACTGATGTGTTTGGAGACTGCTATGTTGAAAACATGAATAATCACATTTGTCACATTTAAAATTTCTGGAAATTCATTATCTAGAAACTATAATATATTGTATATTTTATAATATAATATAATGTTTACATTTGTCAAATTTAAAAGGCTTTATACCAGAGTGCGTTAACTGATGTGTTTGGAGATTACCACGTTGAGCGCATGAATAATCACATTTGTCACATTTAAAAGGCTTTATACCAGAGTGCGTTAACTGATGTGTTTGGAGATTACATTGTACACAGCAAGAATAATGACATTTGTCACATTTAAAAGGCTTTAGACCAGAGTGCTTTAACTGATGTGTTTTGAGACTACTACGATGAGAGCATGAATAATCACATTTGTCACATTTAAAAGGTTTTATACCAGAGTGCTTTAACTGATGAGTTTTGAGATTACTACGTTGTGAACATGAAAAATCACATTTTTCACATTTAAAAGGCTTTAGACCAGAGTGCCTTAATTGATGTGTTTGTAGACTGCTACGTTGAGAACATGAATAATCACATTTGTCACATTTAAAAGGCTTTATGCTAGAATGCCTTAACTGATGTGTTTGGAGATTACCACGTAGAGAGCATGAATAATCACATTTGTCACATTTAAAAGGCTTTATACCAGAGTGCTTTAACTGATGTGTTTTGAGACTACTACGATGAGAGCATGAATAATCACATTTGTCACATTTAAAAGGTTTTATACCAGAGTGCTTTAACTGATGAGTTTTGAGATTACTACGTTGTGAACATGAAAAATCACATTTTTCACATTTAAAAGGCTTTAGACCAGAGTGCCTTAATTGATGTGTTTGTAGACTGCGACGTTGAGAGCATGAATAATCACATTTGTCACATTTAAAAGGCTTTAGACCAGAGTGCTTTAACTGATGTGTTTTGAGACTACTACGATGAGAGCATGAATAATCACATTTGTCACATTTAAAAGGTTTTATACCAGAGTGCTTTAACTGATGAGTTTTGAGATTACTACGTTGTGAACATGAAAAATCACATTTTTCACATTTAAAAGGCTTTAGACCAGAGTGCCTTAATTGATGTGTTTGTAGACTACCACGTTGAGAACATGAATAATCACATTTGTCACATTTAAAAGGCTTTAGACTAGAGTGCTTTAAGTGATGTCTTTGGAGATTACCACTTTGAGCACATGAATAATCACATTTGTCACATTTAAAAGGTTTTATACCAGAGTGCTTTAACTGATGTGTTTGGAGATTACCATGTTGAGCGCATGAATAATCACATTTGTCACATGTAAAAGGCTTTATACCAGAGTGTCTTAACAGATTAGTTTTGAGACTACTACGATAAGAGCATGAATAATCACATTTGTCACATTTAAAAGGTTTTATACCAGAGTGCTTTAACTGATGTCTTTGGAGATTACCACATAGAGAGCATGAATATTCACATTTGTCACATTTAAAAGGCTTTATACCAGAGTGCCTTAACTGATGTGTTTGGAGATTACTACGTTGAGATCATGAATAATCACATTTGTCACATTTAAAAGGCTTTATACCGGAGTGCGTTAACTGATGTGTTTTCAGATCACATTGTACACAGCAAGAATAATGACAATTGTCAAATTTAAAAGGCTTTATACCAGAGAGTCTTAACAGATTAGTTTTGAGACTACTACAATAAGAGCATGAATAATCACATTTGTCACATTCAAAAGGTTTTATACTAGAGTGCTTTAACTGATGTCTTTGGAGATTACCACATAGAGAGCATGAATAATCACATTTGTCACACTTAAAAGGCTTCATACCAGATTGCTTCAATCGATGTGTTTGGAGGTTACCATTTAGAGATGATTGAAAGCCAATCTGAGAATTATTTTTTTGGCTAAAAAATATAAATTGAATCACTTTAAGGATGAGATATTTTTTACATTTTTCAAAGCAGTTACTATTTTGAAATAAATCAGTTTTCTGATTTCTTCAAAAATTGCAAAAACCAATAAGTTTCTTAAAAATAAAAAAGATATTAGTCATTTCAAAAAATACTTTATAATTTAAATTTAATGTGATAAATCATATATAATTAATCATGATTTCAACAATACTCAAACAATTATCATATATAAACCATGAAAAATTTTCCATTATATGAATGGCAGCAAATTTAATTCCTGGAATTTCACTATCTAGAAACTATAATATATTGTATATTTTATTATATAATATATACATGTATATACATGTAATATATTGTTGTATTTTAAGCTGACTAGAATAAGAGTATCTATAATTATATATATATAAAGAAAGTCTCAGTCTCATTTGCTTTCATTGGATTTGGCTCCACTACCATGAAGGACTCTGATCCCTTGGTATAATTGCTCCAACAATACAGTTTAAATTTTAAACAAAATTAGCAAAAGAACTATTTATAATATTCTGACATCTATGCCCCAGTCCTATTGAGTTAGTTGGTACCAAATCCTAATCCCATTGGGCTAGGAGGACCCTCATAACCCTTTTCTGTTATTTGTTAGAAAAGGAATTAGATGAAGTAAAACTTGGAATATAAATTTTTAAATTTACAATGGAAGAAGATAAGGAAGATTCAAGTTAATTTCTATGTTACCATAAAAATTATGATAGCAATTTTACATGTGTCATTCAATTCATTTTGTAGAAAGAATGTTTCGAAACTGATATAGATTGTTTTTTTAGAAAATTATACAAAAGGAACAATAAAACTCTATCAATAAATGACTAAATAACAGATGTAAACTGATGATTCAACTTTATATCAAATAAACAAAGTCATTTTTGTTCTCAAATGCAATAGACAGTTCTTAAATTCTTAAGTTAATTATTACAAAGCATCGGTTTAGTTTCCCAAAGTACTCAAAGATCATAGTCATACAACCTTTGCACCAACATTTTCATCAACCAATAGTAAGGCATGCAGTTTAACTAGGTGGCTATACTAACAGTATAAAAATACTTTTCATTTTAGTTCAGATTCATTAAAAATCAAAATATTTTTAAATGTCAATAGCTAAATTTTCCGGCAAATAATAAGTTCACTATTAGCTCATTAATGACAAATTTTGCAAATGACATGAGAGAATCAAATTTCCACAGTGAAACTGGTCGTCTGCAGAGTTACCATTGAATTTGGCTCCATTATTATGAAGGTCTCTTGTCCAGTATTCTCATTGCCACATTTAAAAGGCTTTATACCGGAGTGCGTTGACTGATGTGTTTTCAGATCACATTGTACACAGCAAGAATAATCACATTTGTCAAATTTAAAAGGCTTTATACCAGAGTGCCTTAACTGATGTGTTTGGAGACTGCTATGTTGAAAACATGAATAATCACATTTGTCACATTTAAAAGGCTTTATACCAGAGTGCTTTAACTGATGTATTTGGAGATTACCACATAGAGAGCATGAATATTCACATTTGTCACATTTAAAAGGTTTTAGACTAGAGTGCCTTAAGTGATGTCTTTGGAGATTACCACTTTGAGCACATGAATAATCACATTTGTCACATTTAAAAGGTTTTATACCAGAATGCTTTAGCTGATGTGTTTGGAGATTACCACGTTGAGCGCATGAATAATCACATTTGTCACATGTAAAAGGCTTTATACCAGAGTGTCTTAACAGATTAGTTTTGAGACTACTACGATAAGAGCATGAATAATCACATTTGTCACATTTAAAAGGTTTTATACCAGAGTGCTTTAACTGATGTCTTTGGAGATTACCACATAGAGAGCATGAATATTCACATTTGTCACATTTAAAAGGCTTTATACCAGAGTGCTTTAACTGATGTGTTTTCAGATCACTTTGTACACAGCATGAATAATGACACTTGTCACATTTAAAAGGCTTTATACCAGAGAGTCTTAACAGATTAGTTTTGAGACTACTACAATAAGAGCATGAATAATCACATTTGTCACATTCAAAAGGTTTTATACTAGAGTGCTTTAACTGATGTCTTTGGAGATTACCACATAGAGAGCATGAATAATCACATTTGTCACACTTAAAAGGCTTCATACCAGATTGCTTCAATCGATGTGTTTGGAGGTTACCATTTAGAGATGATTGAAAGCCAATCTGAGAATTATTTTTTTGGCTAAAAAATATAAATTGAATCACTTCAAGGATGAGATATTTTTTACATTTTTCAAAGCAGTTACTATTTTGAAATAAATCAGTTTTCTGATTTCTTCAAAAATTGCAAAAACCAATAAGTTTCTTAAAAATAAAAAAGATATTAGTCATTTCAAAAAATACTTTATAATTTAAATTTAATGTGATAAATCATATATAATTAATCATGATTTCAACAATACTCAAACAATTATCATATATAAACCATGAAAAAGATTTCCATTATATGAATGGCAGCAAATTTAATTCCTGGAATTTCACTATCTAGAAACTATAATATATTGTATATTTTATTATATAATATATACATGTATATACATGTAATATATTGTTGTATTTTAAGCTGACTAGAATAAGAGTATCTATAATTATATATATATAAAGAAAGTCTCAGTCTCATTTGCTTTCATTGGATTTGGCTCCACTACCATGAAGGACTCTGATCCCTTGGTATAATTGCTCCAACAATACAGTTTAAATTTTAAACAAAATTAGCAAAAGAACTATTTATAATATTCTGACATCTATGCCCCAGTCCTATTGAGTTAGTTGGTACCAAATCCTAATCCCATTGGGCTAGGAGGTCCCTCATAACCCTTTTCTGTTATTTGTTAGAAAAGGAATTAGATGAAGTAAAACTTGGAATATAAATTTTTAAATTTACAATGGAAGAAGATAAGGAAGATTCAAGTTAATTTCTATGTTACCATAAAAATTATGATAGCAATTTTACATGTGTCATTCAATTCATTTTGTAGAAAGAATGTTTCGAAACTGATATAGATTGTTTTTTTAGAAAATTATACAAAAGGAACAATAAAACTCTATCAAT
>CABFPE010000953.1:153250-163522 GCA_900660155.1 Hofstenia miamia | reverse complement strand
TTCAGAAGATGAAGAGAATGGTTGATTGATGACGTAATGGTGAATGAGACGGTCTGTTTGAGGTGTTGTCNATGTAGTGACATAAATAGTAAAGAAATTAAGCATTTTGAAAGATTTGCAATGCAAAGTCTCGTCAATGACTTTACTTTTTGCCACATAAGACGCAATTAGAAGCAGCATATATCAGTAATCAAGAACTCTATGCATATAAAAAGTTGCTGCCAAATGGAAGTATGAATATTTCATTTCAGTACTTACACCAAAAGTAAATTGTCACATCAAAATCCGAAACAAGACTAAATATGACACCCACCTAAGTTATGAAATGGAGGCTATAAAAAAGACCTCAATGAAATTGAACGGCATGTAAGTTTAGGAAAAATGACTTTGAATAATATGGTGAATTTCGCAGAAACGACTATTAAATTGATATTATAAAGACATCATGTTAAAAGTGTGGTGGCTACTTCGATAAATCTAGAAAGAATAATTANTGCTGATAGCGAGTAACACTTCTGGATACTGAAGATACTGACATGCCCATTCTAACAGCTATAGCACGATAATTGTACCCCTCCTCATACAAGATATGAATTTGAGCACGCTTTGTGGTGAAATTTCACCACTACGGACCATATTTCAAACTATAATAATAATGCTTTTTCACTGAAAATACACTGAAAAATTGTGTAAATTTGATTGGCTAAATGAATCTGTTGTAAATTTTAAGAAAAAAATTGGGAATTCCAGGAATTTTATGGAGTTTCCAGGAAATAACATAAAACAGCTTTAGACAGGTTACTACTGTTCCCAAACTTTTGGTCAGTACTTTATATATATAGATATGTATATATATATATACATGTATAATTTGTTTTATAAATCGAAATTGGTGCCCAATAGACCGAATTTATTATACACATCTTGAATTTATACTAATTGTAGGTTGCCCTAAATTTTCCTCTCTAAATACTGCTCTGNAACTGCAATTGAATTGATCGAAATCGTCTACAAAGGAATATCAACTATGAAGTTAAGAAAAGAAGGCTTGAAAAATATTAGAAACTGACAAATACAGAAATAATTCAAGAAGCAAATTGCCAAGGCAATATGTAACTGTATTAAAATTGAGAAATTTAGAAACAGATATGTTAAATAAATACTTTGTAAGATTTAATAAAGATTCAACAAACAATGAAAAGTTGATTGATACATACATGTATAAGACATATGTTAGTGCATCAATGGTGACAAATAGTGACATAGCAGAGTTATTTAGTAAAATAACATTAAATAAATCCAATGGAATCTTTGATATTCCAAGATGGCTACATAAATTTTCCCATCTGAGCTTGCAAAGCCTTTTTGCGTAGTTTTCAACAGGCTATTTATCCAGATGGATGGTAGACAGCTTTATTAACGCCTATACCGAAATGCAAAGATCTAACTGATGTCACGTGTGAAAGCATTAAGAAATTCCGACCAATCACGGTTGAGCCAACTGCATTGAGAAGGGTTGACTCTATTGTTGCAAATGAATGCAGAAAAATGTTAGTGCTAGAATTGGACAAAGAGCAGTTTGCTTATGAGCCAAACAGAAGCGCTATTGATGCATTACTATATACCTAAAATTTTATTGTATCTGCGTTAAACACTGATGAAACTACAGCTACTCGGATCACCATTTTTTATTATTCGCGTGCGTTTAACACAATTTTGCACAATCCATTAGTAAATCAACTAAGCCTCAAATCGCAATGGCTATAGCGCAGTGGGTTTGCAATTATCTTCAAG
Organism: Hofstenia miamia; assembly: GCA_900660155.1. NCBI lineage: Eukaryota > Metazoa > Xenacoelomorpha > Acoela > Hofsteniidae > Hofstenia > Hofstenia miamia. The sequence goes on along the minus strand of CABFPE010000953.1, from coordinate 161,728 downwards.
ATCGTAAACAAGTTATTAAACTAGATGACCATACGTTTTCTCCACCACATGGTATGAAAGTTGGAACACCAAAAGGTGATCTAAAAATTAACAATGGACAATGTACATCAAATATTCAGACGATACAAGATTAATTGGGTCAATTAGAAATCACAATGCACAAATGGATCACATTAAATATATGGAAGCAATACACGCTAATATTGAAAGATCTAAAGAGAAAAAATTATAGATAAACTACAGAAAAACAGAAGAAAATGTCATTATGCATCATAGTGTTACGAATCAAAATCTATTACAAGTTATGATACATAGCATTACGGTGGATAGCAACCAAATTCAATAAGTAGGGAATTATAAGTACCTGGGTGTAATCTTTGACAATAAAATATCCTGACACCAACATGAAGTTTTCATCTGATAAACAATTTATGATTCTTTGCGAAATTTGAAATTGATGATTTTCAAAATGTATATTGCACCAGTATACCTATATGGACCTGAAATATTTGCTTATGGATTGAGTGATCAACAAAAAATATCTCAGAAAGACAATAAAAAATATCGGAAATAGATAAAAATATGTTGATTAAGTATATTAATGATGAATTTAGACAAAGGTTTCAATCTGCTGTTAATAGAACACAGAACTTAGATTATCCACTTTATCAAGAACTTCATCACTTTGAATCCAAAGGTAATACTAGGCAGAAGTTCAGAAAACCGTTATCCTGAAATGCAAAGTATAAAAAGTCTTTCATACCACATGCTATTGAATTCGCCAGCAATGGAACCTCCCCGCAGTTCCTATAGCAATAGCATACATTAAATATTCATTCCTCTTTACACGTAATTATGTTATGTATACGGGAATTATATATATATATATATATATATATATATATAATTATTCAATAGAAACAAAATTTCTACTAACAGCAAATTCAATAAGATTATCAACATAATTGGAAGTATATGTACATGCTAATGTTTTTGTTGAATGAATAATGAAGCAAACAAAAATGGCTTATGGGTCATTTTGACAAATCATCGCATTTCTAGTGTTATAGGATTTAAATACTCATTAAACCAAATGTTCCCCCGAAGATACTGTGGTTGGATAAATTTTGCAAATTCATACATTAATGAGGACGGGAATAAGCTGGCCTTTAAGACCTAGGTGAAAGAGGCGACATTCTATCCTGTGGGGCATTTTGATTTTGCAAATGTTTATTCGTTCGTAAATAATGAACTTTCAAATTTTTTCTCAAAAAATCATAGAAAAATGATGCTTACTTCTTTACGCATGCTCACATAAAAAAACTTTCCAACCTTAAGCCCTGATTTTTAAGGAGTTTGACGCCAATGGGTTTGTGGTAGTTTATTCATTGTTATTTACTGGATTAGATAATTCTAAACTGCTATAAATACTTAAACTCGTTGACATTGTATTTTGGAGTTATAAATAATGTTGAAAATTAAACGCTACTGCAACATTGCTGTTTCTGTCATTAATACATCCATGCAAAGAGTTCGTTTAAAATTCAACGTTCCTGCAACTTCCATGCAACGCCTTTATGTCACAAAATCAACGTTAGTGAAAAGTTCTGCAACAAAAAATGTTATTGGGATGTCAATAATAATAAAAACTGTCACTGCTAGTTTGATAAATGGCAATGAGTTATATTATATTAGCCCTGGTGAAAAGGGGAAAGTTATGCACAGGCTGAATTTTGAACCATCAAACCTTCCTATTTCAAATAATTTCTAAATATATAAATCAGTGCGTACAATGCTTCATGTTATGACTTTCTTGATGCAGTAGCGTGTTTTAATTTTTTGTAATTGAAATACTAAAATGCATATAATAAATTATTACAATTTTTTAAGTATGACACTATTTCCGAACAGAAAATTTAGTTATCAAATTATAAATTTTCGACACTTAATACAGATGAAAATTTCTGTATAAATATAATTAGATTATTAGGAGTAGGGCAACCACTTTCTAGACCTAAAAATTGCATTTATACACCTAACGATGTGACCTAAAATCCAATTTCTACACCTGAAAACTAGATCTAAAAAAGCAGATTTTCGCTCAAATTTTTATTGATCGAGATTGTTATTTGCATAACAGAGCATATAATTTTCAATATTTTCATTTAGAAAATTTCTATCATCAGACAGCAAATTTTTTTGCTTGCTGAAGGATCATTCCCCATCGCCACTTGATGGCTGGCACCTTCTAAGTAGTTGATAATCTCCAAGGAAAAGGTTGCCATCTCTTAGCTGGCAACAGTAATGTAATGAAAGAATAATGAATTAATGAGATATTGTCGTTTGCCATATCACTTACTGATTTAATTCATGCCATATCCAGCTTCACCCGTGAATTTTGACAAAATATGACCTATAGAACGAATTTTGACGAAATATGTCCTATAAGACTTTATAGACTTTATTTATTAGATGCACTTAAGTTTGTGCGTAGCAAGAATTATCAATAATTAGATTAATATCAGTCCTGTTCAAAAGCTGTAGTCAGTTTCTTTAAAGCTGTAGTCAGTTTCTTTCAAAGAAATTTATACAATAAATGTTCTTTATAATTCATAATTGCTGCAGATCAATTAAATGCACACAATACGCTTATTTCAAAAAAGTTATGTTGATTATTATGTAGACGTATGATATAAATTTTTTGAATTTCACAAATTCTGACTTAATTAGTGCAGAGCTGTAAATGGCTTGGTTTGAGGTTGGTCAATGTTTCACAATAACGTGAGTAGAGTCCGTCATTAAAAAACATGCATTCACGTTTTCTATAAAGTTATATGTTGTTTTTGATAATTTTTAGGTTTAATATAATAACATTTTAATACTATTTATATATTTTTACTCATTAATACATTTTATATTAATTTCTTTTTTAGCCTATTTGATATATATATATATATATATATATATATATATATATATATATATATATATATATATATATATATATATATATATATATATATGAGAACTCAGAAGCTAGATAACATCGAAAATTACAATGAAACCTTAAATATAGATGAGATTTCTCAATTTTGTAGAAAAAATTGATGTAAGAGTGGGTGAATTAGAAGAAGAAATTTTGAATCTTCAAAGTTCTACTAGCAATTAGGAAGAAAAAGTGCAATTAATAATGTTGGATTGTTCAAAAAGAAAAGAACTACTATTAAACAGATAGTTCATTTCAGAAATACAGTATTTAGAATTATTTAACTGATTAAAAATTTAATGGTTTACAATCTTAGAATGAGTAATTTAAAGAATTGTATTACTGAATACGCATATGTTGTTTCTCTGCAAATGGAAAACAGCCAAGATCACTCCAATCTCGAAAATGTCTGACAATAATGATCTCAATTTCAGATTGATTTCTTATTTGCCACTTTTGGCAAAGACCTGCAAAAGAATTTTTTATGGTAGCATTTGTCAAGGATTTATAAGCAGCCTTGATTCCAACCAATTTGCATGTACAGAGCAGAAATCAACTATTCCTACGTTTAGCAAAATCACTGAGATGGTTACAAAACTTACAAATCACCAAAAGCAGACATCTTCCAAATTACCACAAGGATCAATTCTTGGTCAATGCTTTTCTTGACGTTCATCTCAGATTTAAATGTCTCCCATTCAACAAATCACATCATCAAATATGCGGATGATATTACTTTTATCATCCCCATACCTATCAATGCTGTGGAATTGAGATCCAAAGTAAGTAATGTTGAGAATTGGGCCTTCAAAAAAAGTCTTGATATCAACTATGGTAAATCCTGGCAAATGATATTTGGCAAAAGCTTAATCGATAGCACTAGGGCGATATCATGTGCGCCTCCAACTTTAGATGGATAATCACATCGATGTTGTATGCAGGAAGGCTTCTATGAATCTGTTTTGATTAGGACAACTTAGAAACTACTTAAACAACCAATTCATGTCCACTGTCTTCTCTTCTATGGTGTTGTTGATCTTTGATTATGCATCTGAAATTTTTGTGATACTCCCCATTAACCTCAACAAAAAACTATGACAGAAAATAAACGGCAGTCTTCAAATATTTACACATCTACAATTCTTAAAAGTATGTAATTGACATTTTTTGATGCCTGTTTAGAATCCTTCTGCAAGTTATTGTAACAATAGTTTTATGTAAAAAATGTTTTCTTTACATACAAGTAAGAAGACAACACCCTAAAATAGGCGAAGCTTTAATCAGCAAGCAAACCAAGAAACATCAATTACTAAATAAGCAACAAAGCATGATAACATTAAATTTATTCTAGGTTCATGCAGTAGTTTTGTATTTTAATAGTGTAGTCAATTGTAAATATTTATTTCCTTGCATATTTGTTACTGATGATGATTTTCAGAATCAAAACCGGTCTATATTTTTATAGCGTTTAAAATGAATATTGATATATATATATATATATATATATATATATATATATATATATATATATACATATGCATATGACATAGCTCCGTTAGTTTTCTAAGGCACTTTTCATTAAAGCTTAGCAGATAATTTTGAAAATAAGGGTTTTTCTTTTATGAAAACCCCTAAAATGTATTATATTTCAATAATCACATAAAGCTTAGACGGTTTTTGAAAACGGAGGTATAATAGATCGTGGATAGGTGTATTAATAAGAATATTAAAGCAACTCAGTAATAAAATTCAATATTTTCCGTAACAATAACGGACGCGTAGTATACTGCTTATTTAACCTTCTTATGTAAAATTTAAATGAAGAAAGGGCCTGACGCGATTAATTAAATCGCAAAAAAAATTTATTATTAAAAAAAATTTTATACCATTTGTCCACCATCCCACACTAAAGTTCAAAAAAATAAATTTTGAAATATCCCTAATATATTTATATATATATATATATTAGGGCCCGGCGATATACCGATACCGTGGTATTTTGACAATATCGAAAAATAACGATACCGCGGTATCTTGGCAAAAAAAATTGAACGGTATTTTACTTAAGAATATGTGTATTGCATTCAAGCCCACTGGTCAATATTTGCAGCATGAAAACTTGAAATATTTCTTATAACTCATGAACTAATGAAGTTATTCAAAATTTGAAGACACGTCAAGATAGATAATTGCCTCCTCTTTCTTTTCTACTTAATTTCCCGACATGACTTTGTGCGCCTGACTGCAGCCGGCGCGTCTGAACGTGACTCACACAGCATTTCTTCAAAAAATATTTCAGGGTCGTTATTGTTACAATGAACATTATCTGAACACTAGGTATGGAAAGAATTTGAATTTCTCATTGAAAAGAATTCCCATTTGCATGTACTTCAAGCACAAGAATAGCAAAAATCTTCGTCATTGCGTGAATGGGCCCAACCCAAAGGTATGTCCATACTTTCAATATTTCTTAGCAGGCTTGGAAAAAAAATGTTCAAAAAGTGAACAAATCGCTTTGTTACTTAAAAGTAATACTAGGAGAAATTGGGTTAAATATTGTTCAATGGACCATTTAAAAATTCTATTTTATTTGTCAAAGACTAATGTTTAATAAAATTCATGTATGTTTGTAATTAATATATCTATCATACGACAATAAAGTAAAAATTTACAAAGCAATTTCCTTTTACATAGGAACTCCGACACATAATATAATTGATGTAACCATGGTATGCTACTGCACACCTGCAAAAAACGATTTTTTTTATTTTGTCATAAATTTTAACTTTGTAGTGCTGAAAAGAATACTTCAAAAAATTTAGACCCGTAAAAATTCAAATTTTAAGGTAAATAAAACCTCCATCATGTATAAGCCGCACTGCAATCTTTGAAGGTTGTTTTTTGAGTTAAAGGTATGCGGCGTGTATAAACTGCATCTGTCATGCCAAACTAATTTTGACTTTCCTACAAACGTTTCCCATTCACTTAAACTTAAGTTATTCTAGTCAATTGTGCTAATTATTTTTTTTATTGTTGATAAATTATTTTTAGCATTTTCGCATTCTAAAAGCTCTTAATCCTTAACATAGTGACGAACTTACAAATATAATTTCTAGATTGCTTGCATTAGCCGCACTATAAACTCTTAAACAAAATTTTAGGTTCACAGGTGCGGCTTATAGGAGAGGATTATTGTGCCTTTTTACTAATTTATTATTATTTTAAGATGTCCTAGATAGCAAGTGCCTGCCACNGGCAGAGACCTTGAAATCTTTTCGTTTAATAATTTTAAGAATGCTGCTCAAGGAAAATTTGTTTTCGCTCATGAAGTTCAAAAAGGAAGCAGTCGCTTTATCTTGCTTTTACGTAGATTTTGAATTTCGATCTATTTTTCTAAATATTTTGAATAAATTACGCTTACATATTTTAATATAAAAGTCTCTTTGTATTTTCCTATTTGAAAATGTCATACAAAGTGACTCCAGACAAAAATTAAAACAGACTAAACGGCTCTAGTTCATGATTCAAAAAAGTAATTGATAATACATAACTATACATTTCAGATGCACAGTATATGACCTTCACTTATAAATTGTAAGTTTTAATCAATTGCCTTAAGAATTTAGAAATGAATTCTAAATATTCTAGGATGTTTATATGTATATATATATATATATATATATATATATATATATATATATATATATAATACAGTACTGGAAATATTGTAATCGACCACATTGGTATTTTGAAAAAATAATGAACATTCATTGGACAGAGTGTGTCTAAGATTTTAACTAAGTGTTACTTTGATTGAGAAAGCAAAACCTGTATGTCTAATGCCATGAAATATATAAAATAACAATTGGCTATTAATTTTTAATCAAAATTAGGAAACTTATATTGGAAAATGTATACGGACACCTGAAAAAAAATTAACAAATGAGCAAATCCGAAAAAAGAAAATTCAAAATAGGATACATAAATTCATAATTGACGCAATATAAGCACTTAGCAACAAAATTCTCTCTTCTAATATTTTGTAAGATGTCTTTTTGAGCGTATAACAGCTTCAAGGCGATTAGGGTTTGAAGCACAAATTTTTTGAATAAAGTTGTTTGGAATTGCATTAAATTCTTTCTTTATTGCGCTTTACAGCTCGTCTTTAGTGTGAAGATTATGCTGTGCAATTCGATATTTAACCTCTTTCCACATATTTTCGATGATATTAAGATCTGGAGATTGGCCAGGCCAGTCAGCAAGTATAGCAACCCCATTATTGTGGCAGATGTTTTTCATTTCTTTTGAGGTATGACATGGAGCACTATCCTGCTGATATATTGAATTAATTGTAAGGAGTGGCAAGAGTTCTTTTTCGAGAATTCGAGCATATTGAGAGCCTTGGAGAGTACCAGTGATGTGAACAATCTTGCGAAGACCACACTTCCATATTGCACCCCATACCATGACAGACTTCCCACCATACTTCATGTTCCCCCGAGTAAATTGAGGTAAGAATCTGAATATCTGCCCAGTTAGTCTCTATCAACATTCTTTTTGATGAGTATAGCTCAAACCTTGACTCATCTGAAAATATAACCTTAGCCTGCGTAATCTTTGCTTTGAGGTTAAGAATAGCTTTCTGGGTGCCACGAAAATCCCAATTAGTACTTCTTCATGTTTCGCACAGTTCATGCCGACACGAGTTGACCATCAGCCCATTCCTTGCTAAGTTCCTGAGGTCTTTTTGGGATTTCGCTTTAAAAGGCACACATGAGCTGACTGGAAGTTTTGGAGCAATGGTGTTTTCAGAAGTGAAACGTCGAGGTCGCTCTACCAGTCGGGCTATATTACGTTTTAATATTAGGTTGACTCATCCCTTCCAAATGTTTGGAGATAATCAACTCGCAGATGGCAAGAGGTACGTAACCAGGCATCATATATGGCGAAGAAAGACTGTTGCTCGACATTTTCAATATAAATAGACTCAAAAAAGGTCAACCAATGAAATTATTTACAGATTCCGAATACATTTTTCCAAAAAATATTAAGTAACCACAAGCATCGTAGCATTTCTCCTTGAGATTTAAAATAAAGTGATAATTATGTCTCAACACGAAATCTAATTAAAAAATACCTATGACGTTCTTGGCGTATATTTCTTAGAAATATTTATGAAAAATCATGGGTGGCCGAATTTTTATATATATATATATATATAATCTTTCTAAATAAATAAAAAAGTAACAAAACAAATTATATACTTGAAATTAGCGTGAAAAACTAGAAGAATGTGTTTTTATTTTTTCACAATCCGTGCTTCTTTAATATAGCGAAATATGATCTAGTGAAATACCCCAAACAAAATTGATAACAAATTTTTGCAATTTAATTAAAAACTTGAAAATGTATAGTATTTCATATGGTCATCGGATTGTTGAGAGACTTGTCAACGAGCCGTAATTTCTAAGCTCGGCTCGTTTAAATTTTGA
>CABFPE010000953.1:114087-153149 GCA_900660155.1 Hofstenia miamia | reverse complement strand
ATTTCTAAGCTCGGCTCGTTTAAATTTTGAGTAATTTAGACTCGGCTCGGCATTATTGTACTTTAGGGGACCCAGTTTGAATGACGTCATAAAATGGGTATTAAACTCTTAACCCTAACCCTACTCCCCAACCAATGCAATTATATTGCATTTCATCTTGCTGATTAATTTTTTGCAAAATTTTTAAGTTTTGGGGTAGGGATTGGGGTTAGGGTTAAAGTTTTATACCCATTTTATGACGTCACTCAAACTGGGTCCCCTAAAGTACAATAACCCCCTCGGCTCGTCACAGAAAATCTTTCAATGAGGCTCGCTTCAGCTCGGTTTTTTTACACAATATTGTGCTCTCAGAATTTTTTCAATTGCTCTTTCTATTATTTACTAAACATTTCTAAAATGCGATTATAGTTAAGAAAGGAATATTGAATGAGAAAATAAGAAAAATGCATAATCAAATTAACCAGCAGCACTATAAATTTGGTTTGCTTAAAAACGGCTCGTTTTTGCTCGTTGTATATCAATACTCTGCTCAAGCTCGGCTCGGCTCGGCTCGTTAGAAGCTCGGCTCGTTGACAAGTCTGTTGATATTGTTTCTATTCAAACACTACCTTTGCAAAATGGAGCTATCATATATGTCCATGAAATCAGGTGGTCGAATATTTATGCCAGAGCTTATCATTTCGTCATAATTTTTTTTCAAGTTGTAGTACTGAAGCTTGTCGTAGAATCCCAAACTTTCAAACTCTGTCTTTGAAAAGTACTGCTGAATGTCTCTAAAGCTGTATTCGTCAGACATTTGAGGCAACAAGTGAACACTGCGCTATTCAAATAAGTGATACAGAAATGGCGGGTGGAACTACATGCATTAATTCGCTCATTACCGTATGCGCTGTCCAATCAAGATTCTTTTCTCGCCAATTATATCAATGCTAGGCAAATCAAACACCAAATCATAATGTTATGAAAAACATTGTGAAAATACTAAGCCAAGTAGGCCTAATTAAAATAAAGATAAAATTCAAATTTATGACTACTTTTATAGAAAATATTGAAAAAGAGGCCGATCGTTTTGTATTGAGACATATGAATGGCAAATTTCAGTTCCAGACCCCGAATCATCCGCATATCGATTATATATTATATATATCACAAGTTGTAAGCCATTAACCCGTTTACAACCAATGTTCCTCTAGAGGAACAAATTATAATCATGTATTTTTACTTTGTAGATGCGATATTATATGAATGCTATTTATGGCCGAATGAAATACATACGAAGGGCTTTCGAAAATGTATAATAGGAAGATATTTCACACTATCGATCTCTCGCTGGCATAGGCCTAAATCGGACAATGTTTCAGGAATTTTTGATGTGCACCAAAATCAATCGGAATGATGCGAAAAAAGAATTTCTTTGAGTTCTCAAATGTTCACATACATTGATTGTGCCCAGAACGAATGGAAAATACCATATAGGTTACCCACGTCTACTTTATGTTGGGACAATTATTCAATTTTTCAACATGTTCCTCTAGAGGAACATTGGTTGTAAACAGTATCATTTTTTCCTGCAATCCAAAATTAAATGAGCTTCAATTTCAACAACCATTTCATTGCATGTATCTAGATGGATGTCTCTTGTTTCAAAATTGCAGTTGTCGTTCATTTTTCGAGCACTATTTGTTAGTTTCCATCTTTTCTAATTGTCTAGTTATTATTATTATCATTATTTTTATTATTATTGTATGTCCACGTTATATGTAGGCTAGCTTTTCTTGAATCTATAATAAAATTATTGATAAACATAAATAATATGATGTCAGTTTCAAAAAACTCATCTTTAGACAAAAATATCTCTTATCTTTACAAACTGATAATGGCCTGTGTCAAAATCTCATACGATTATATAATGAAAAACCGCAAAGAAAAAGTATGTAAGCAACTTCACAGGAAGTTTATAGATTTGACGTATGGTATTCCATAAAGAAATTAGGGTGCAATCGAACACGACACTCGGCACACTGTTTCAGTGGGTTTTTTTGCCCAAAAAATGGCACCATCTGCTCATCAATTGATAGGAACTTCGAGAATACATAAAAATTAATAGTTTGTCTAGCGACATATTTAAATCAATAATTTATGTACAAACAAACTGCAGATTACAAATATTCACTAGCTAAAACAGAGATGGAAGCCAGTCAGCATTGACCACCGGACCGGTTCGGTCCAAGTCTGTCATTAACGAGATCTAGTCACCCTTAATTTCATTACTTCGATCAGAATTAGTCACTTTGAGATGTGTCTCTGGTCATACCGGTCAGGCAGTTTCTCAAATCTCAAGTTGCGAAAGCACGTGGCAATTATCATATTTATATAGATCATGTATGCAATTCACTAACGTGGCTCAAAGGGGTTTTTTGAATCAATAACGTAATAGTGTTCGTTGAACATTGAATGTCGTATATTGGTATAAATGCTGTAATTATAAGCTCTAAGGATCTAATTATCTTAACAATAACACCATATTTAATTGTAGCTCTCCATTTAAATTTTACAGTTATATATTGCAAATGAATCGTTAGAGTAATATGATTTAGGGCTTATAGAAACTGGCTTTTCATTGTGCCTTTATAAAGACATAAACCAATAATATCCCATAATTAATTCATTATTAGATTATATTTTTAGAGCAAACGTAACGTTTAGTAACCTAGGATCAATTCCAGTTTAGTAAACTTTCTTAAAAATTATTTTTTTAAAAAATAAAAAATGTTTTCTGGGGTGATTTATAGCGTAAATTCATTGATATTGCCAAAACCTTAAGAGATTTATTCTCAAAAACGGTATAAGCAGTTCATTAACATTAAACAATAGTAAAACATTAAAAAATTAAATAGGATTCTGGAACGAGATACATTCAATAAATGAAACTATTTTCGAAGTATTCTTGAATTTTCTTTCCCAAACAAATTTTTGAGGATGGATATTAAGCTTAGCTTAGCATATGTTCCCCTCATTTTCTTGATGGTTGCAAGTGCCCTCTATAAGGTTGGTATGAATATTTGGAACTATCTATAAAATAAACACATAATTTTCAAAAAGTTAACTAAACTGGAATTGATGCATAAACTATGGGTCACGGGAACTGGAATGGTCGTGATCGCCAATTGAGGGTATTGCTTCGCGCTTCCATCTCTGAGCAGATATAATTTTAATAATCGACTGTAGTGAAAGTGTTAATTTTGCCAATTTCTATTGGCCGAGGTGATGAGGCTATGTTTAATAAATTGAAAAAATAAAAATAGTTTCACATGGACCTATTCACTGCGAACATTTTGATATGTAAAGTTTGTCAATAGCATAAATACTCAATATGCAATGGGGTTCTGAAATGTGTCATTTAAAGAAATATAATAGAAATTTGAAATTGTTTTAATAAAAAAAGGCCAAAATTACACAGAAAAAAGACCAAAAAATCTGATCTTGTAAAATCAATTTAGAGTTATTCTTTCAAATTCTGAAAACAGCTAAGACATCCAAACAAAATTCGATTGGTTTGCCTCTACACTTAAATAAAACAAGAAAATAATGAAAAATTCGTTTCCAACACATCAATAAGTATGTAGAATAATTTACTTAAATCTATGAAATTAGTTATTAAATTAAGAGTACTTAGAAACGAAACTAATAAATACTTTTGTAGTTAAAACAAAGAAAGGCTTGAATACTTATGGCGAGGTTATCTATTTTATAATACTGATAATTCAATAGACCACATCTAAATTCACCACAGCCCAAGCCACTAATTGTAATTGTTTTTTGTAAATATTATTTTTTGACATGGGTCCTTGTTGTTTTATTTATATTGTATTTTTAACGCTATTTAGATTTGTAATCATTATTTTATATTGTATAAAGTAACTCTAGACATAGATATTTTCTTTCTTCTTCCTATATTGAGTTTTCTTTTTCATGTTCATAAAGACTATGTTGCAGTTCTTGATTCTTTTAAATATATGCACAGACTATTTTAGATCATTTCAAAGAGGGAAACCAAGATCAACAAAGATATCTGAACACCGGATATCTCTATCTATTTAAAGAGAGAAACGGAAAAAGCTGAACTTTATTAAGGCTAAAATTAACTTCATTATTAAAAGTCCATCTTATTAGACTATTAACATCAATTATGATTATTCTGAGACATTTTGTTGATATCAAGGTGAGTTAACTGCAATTACATAAAAATGCAGGCCCCTTTATAGAAATATTTTTATACGACTTATTAGCTATATTTTTATTGTATTTTTTTAACATACGTGATTCATAGGAGAAGGTGCAAAATTGTATCCCTACTTATATTCTTTAATAATGATACAATCGCCTTGAAATTTGGCAGAAAGCTTCTTTTATCATAGAAAATTAAATACACATATTGTTAGCATATTCTTTACTGACGTCACCATTTTTCAACTCGACGTCAGCAAAATATACCATCTTCTTATAAGTTCACATAGATAAAATGCATCAATGCTATTTTTCCTATTTTTTACCTGTGATACAAATTTTTTGCAGCACAATACCTTTATTGACTCTGTGCAACCCAAATTGCATCATGGAAAATGTATTGAGCTAAGTATGAACAAAAAATTTTCACTATCGAAATATGTTAATTCTACTCTCTGACAAAATGCCCATAACATTTTGTTGGGGAAAGATGTTGACACATTTTTTCATGAAATAGAAATACTAAACTTAGTTAAATAAAAACCTTCAGCTAATCACAATTTTGAGTTTTAAAGATATGTGGCTGGGATGAAATTGTGCACCCTATTTGAAAATAGGGTTAAGAGTCCCATTGACCAGTTTAGGTTAATATAACACGTTATTTTTTAATTTTAACCGGAATTTCAAGACTTAATCTTAAACTAAAATTCTTCAGTTACAGAAACAAACTAAAATCAATATAAGAAACCTGTTTGTGAAATGATTAATTACATAAAGGTGGTGCCACACGGTTAGTCTATTGACTATAGTCAAAAAACTTTTTTGACTATGCTCAAAAGTCTAATCGTGTGCCACCCCCAAAAAGTGACTTTTGCGGTTTACGATTAGTCAAATTATGAAATAGANAAATATAATAGAAATTTGAAATTGTTTTAATAAAAAAAGGCCAAAATTACACAGAAAAAAGACCAAAAAATCTGATCTTGTAAAATCAATTTAGAGTTATTCTTTCAAATTCTGAAAACAGCTAAGACATCCAAACAAAATTCGATTGGTTTGCCTCTACACTTAAATAAAACAAGAAAATAATGAAAAATTCGTTTCCAACACATCAATAAGTATGTAGAATAATTTACTTAAATCTATGAAATTAGTTATTAAATTAAGAGTACTTAGAAACGAAACTAATAAATACTTTTGTAGTTAAAACAAAGAAAGGCTTGAATACTTATGGCGAGGTTATCTATTTTATAATACTGATAATTCAATAGACCACATCTAAATTCACCACAGCCCAAGCCACTAATTGTAATTGTTTTTTGTAAATATTATTTTTTGACATGGGTCCTTGTTGTTTTATTTATATTGTATTTTTAACGCTATTTAGATTTGTAATCATTATTTTATATTGTATAAAGTAACTCTAGACATAGATATTTTCTTTCTTCTTCCTATATTGAGTTTTCTTTTTCATGTTCATAAAGACTATGTTGCAGTTCTTGATTCTTTTAAATATATGCACAGACTATTTTAGATCATTTCAAAGAGGGAAACCAAGATCAACAAAGATATCTGAACACCGGATATCTCTATCTATTTAAAGAGAGAAACGGAAAAAGCTGAACTTTATTAAGGCTAAAATTAACTTCATTATTAAAAGTCCATCTTATTAGACTATTAACATCAATTATGATTATTCTGAGACATTTTGTTGATATCAAGGTGAGTTAACTGCAATTACATAAAAATGCAGGCCCCTTTATAGAAATATTTTTATACGACTTATTAGCTATATTTTTATTGTATTTTTTTAACATACGTGATTCATAGGAGAAGGTGCAAAATTGTATCCCTACTTATATTCTTTAATAATGATACAATCGCCTTGAAATTTGGCAGAAAGCTTCTTTTATCATAGAAAATTAAATACACATATTGTTAGCATATTCTTTACTGACGTCACCATTTTTCAACTCGACGTCAGCAAAATATACCATCTTCTTATAAGTTCACATAGATAAAATGCATCAATGCTATTTTTCCTATTTTTTACCTGTGATACAAATTTTTTGCAGCACAATACCTTTATTGACTCTGTGCAACCCAAATTGCATCATGGAAAATGTATTGAGCTAAGTATGAACAAAAAATTTTCACTATCGAAATATGTTAATTCTACTCTCTGACAAAATGCCCATAACATTTTGTTGGGGAAAGATGTTGACACATTTTTTCATGAAATAGAAATACTAAACTTAGTTAAATAAAAACCTTCAGCTAATCACAATTTTGAGTTTTAAAGATATGTGGCTGGGATGAAATTGTGCACCCTATTTGAAAATAGGGTTAAGAGTCCCATTGACCAGTTTAGGTTAATATAACACGTTATTTTTTAATTTTAACCGGAATTTCAAGACTTAATCTTAAACTAAAATTCTTCAGTTACAGAAACAAACTAAAATCAATATAAGAAACCTGTTTGTGAAATGATTAATTACATAAAGGTGGTGCCACACGGTTAGTCTATTGACTATAGTCAAAAAACTTTTTTGACTATGCTCAAAAGTCTAATCGTGTGCCACCCCCAAAAAGTGACTTTTGCGGTTTACGATTAGTCAAATTATGAAATAGAAATTGTTCTATTTAAAAATAACTATTCATCTTTTGTCTGACCGTGTGGCACCCCCAATATTCAACTTTTGTAATTTCATAAGAAAATCAGAATTTTTATTTTAAATAAGATAAAACTTTCAAGCTTAATTATCATAAATTAATACACAATATAATTAAGATCGTGGCTATTAAGATGGGACAAACAAACAACTTGTTGAAATTGCTTTAGGGTGTTTTTAAACCTAATTCCATTGATAGAGAGATCGCTGTTTCAAAGGCTGCGTTGATGGCGTAATTATTTAAAATTTGTTTTAAAGATTGGCATGTGGAAATTGGGTTTTATGTTTATATTATTCTGTACATGTGCGCTTTGTTTATGAATGATCAATAAACTATTCAATACACGTTCGTGAGGCTATAATACATCATAAAAAATGTGTTCCCGTCACATACATTTGAAAGTGTAATTACAGCGACTCCACTTAGTTATTTTTTTACATGCATATACAATGCAATTTACGCAGAAACCTCTTTTGACTATCAGTCAAATATTTGACCAATTGGCCAAACCATGCAAAACCGCAATTTTGACTATAGTCAAAAGACTTAACGTGTGGCACCCCCTTAGAACGCATAGCATTTGCATAGTTCAATGTTTACAAAATAATGCACCTGACTAGTTTATTAAATAAATAGAACCAGCGACCCAGCTGATAGGGGAAGCCCGATAACCCGGTTGCAAATCTGGTATGTACAAAATACAGCTACATGAACTTCCCTTTGTATCACGCTGTAATGAATAAATATCTTCTAAAAATAGTTTGTGTATATTTCAAAGAAATTTAAAATTTAATTATATAATTTGTCATGCAGTATATTAATTTCTCTTGTAGACATCAATGATTTCACCCGCTACTTTATTAGTTCTTTGTGCAGTAGCTACTTCTTCATCTTCAGCTTCAGCATCAATAAACGAGAAGTGCAAAAGATGCTATTCTGCTAAAAAAAATTCAATTGAAATCTGCAATTTTCCGTTTAAAAAAAATTTGCAGTCGGTAGGAATTTTGAAAAAATTGGATGCAAAAACAATTATTTCTGAAATAAGAAATTTAATTGACATGAATTCCGCATTTGGAAATTCAATTAAAATGGCATGGAGAAATTGTGAAAGATTTATTTGGATTTACTTTTGTTGTCTGCAAGATTGAAAAGTTAATACAGAATTGTGAAAAAACTTTCATTGAAGTAGAAAACAATACTCTAGAAAATGACATGATGATATTCCTCCATTTGCCATTTAACATTATCAGGAATAATGCATATCAAGTCAAACTAATGGAAGAAAATCTTTCAGCTAATTGTCCTAATAATGTTTCTTCGATTTCACAGAATATTTCCAGTGAACCTGCTGCTGATATCAACTATTTAATGAACAGCAAATGCTTTGAGTCATCGAAGGTAGTAGAATTGGACTTTGCATTGTCTATAATAATTCGAGTTCTAAAGTTCTCTGTCATATTATTATTTTTCACTCTCTACATTTGTTTCCATGTTCTAACAAGAAATATAAAATCGTGTCTCAAGTAGGAATGCATGCATCAATTAATTACAACTCATAAACAGAATACTTTTGTGCTTTTAAATGCAATATAGTTTGACTACATATAAATATACATTACACGAAATATTTCTTGCTGTGGATTATTTCTGTCGCGAGATGGCATACGAAAATTGCATCTTAATTAGCATAAAAATATTTTTAGGGATTGCTCTAAATTGGCATGCATTTTTATACCGTCACAAAGTTTTTCTGAATGTGCATTGTAGTGCTGTTTTTCTTTAAATGAAATGTTTGCTAGATTTTAGGCAATTTCCATTTTATTTGCCCATATATTTTCTTGAGAAGTCATAGAAAAAAGTATTCTTAGTGATTTCTCTAAATTGGTCTGATTTCGTGACAGCATAAAAATGAATGCCAATTTAGAGCAATTGCTAAAAATATTTTTTATGCCGTGTATTAAGATAGCACGTGAAATTAATGTTTTTATGCCATCTTGCGACAGAAATATTTCGTAACAAGAAATATGTTGTGTAATGTATACTTAAACAATAATTTCATTGTAAATGAAAGTTAGCTAATTGAATGCAAATGAGGCGTGTAATCAGCTATTTCAAATAATATAATTGCACAGGCATTACGTTAATAGTGGATGAAATGTTAATCACTTATTACATTTTGACTTGCATTTGTTAATATTAACAAAAAAAAATAAAATGCTTGCCTAAGCTTAGAGAAAACATTGGAAAAATGCCTTAGAGAAGAGAAATACAAAAATTACTTCAGCTTTTGATGTGAAGTTTTAAAACTATGTTGAAACACTTGCAAATAAATTAAGCAATGTACCCAATATGACACTTGACGTAAAACAATTTGTTTTGAGTTATTAGCATCATCAGATGCAGAATTTATTGCTGATTCTAAAATTTTTAATTTAATTTTCTCTGTAGCTAACATCAAAAAATTTATAGTCATTTAACTGAATGCAAATAGCACCTTAAATTGTGAAGTTTTATAGAATACTTAGTAGCAACCAAATGGATGCTTTTAAAAAAAACGGCTTATTATATATCATTTGTAAGTATTTTATCCTACTTTCTAAAGGGTTATTTTTGGAAATGACAATGATTGTTAATCAAATAAATAAAAAAATAAAGAACTCATTTTAGGAATATATTAGCAAAATACAAACATATTATACATCATTAATATTAATACATCACCTTAAGCCACCTTCTGAATAATAAAATAATTTTAATATAGATCAATGTATACCTCAAGCATATTATTGCCAATATATCGATAATAAGCTTTTAGCCCTAAATATGTCTTCTTTATAACATCACAGGTCACAAATGGTTTCAAATTTTAATGATTGCTTTTAGTAATTAAATTTACAGAAAGTTTTAATTATTGAAGTATATATGAATTTATAAGAATTAAGGTATTAATATAAAAAAATGAAGAATTTATATATATTTGTCATTCCATTATGCAAAGTTGAAAAACCAATATAAAACGGACCAAATCTTTGCAAATCCTAAAATTACTCATCTTTAGTAAGTTCCTTTTAAAATATACAAAAGCTTGAAATTCTATTAACATTTTAATGTAATTTGTTGTCTTATATAATTAATTTTTCAGTTTAAGTGAAGCAGCATTGCTAGACAACCATGTACATTTATATTAAATATTTAACTGATCATATATAATCAGCGTGTCTTTAAAAATATAAAACATCTTATCTACATTTAAATGAATTATGCATTTTCAGATTTTAGCATACTTTGAGAAAATGAAAAAGAAAGTTTTTCAAAATATTTTGGGTTATTCGATGTTAAATACAAATTATAACATTGTAAACAATTTATGTGGGCAAATGGTGGCCCAACTGGGCACCAACATGGGCCCCACAATTTGTGCAAATAAGTCACTAGGAAATTCGATAAAATTATTTTTAAGGATTCTTATATAAACTACAGCCACCCATTTGAATGTTTGTATCCAAATTTCCAGTGTTGTGATATACATGGGCTGGGCGGGAAGCTTTGGTGTGAAATTTTAAGAACACAATTAAGCTGAACACAAGTTTTGAATTATGTGATGCTTAACCACAATATTATCACGTAAATGATAAAAAACACTTTAACCATATCAGTAGTTATATCCGAGTCCATGAGATGACACTTTTTCTGATTGGTTGAGAGGGGGAGTCCAGTACGTGTCACTCTGACTAATTACCTACATTAGGTTGTGGACATTGATGGGAGTTTTCTAGTGACGTCATGGAAGTTGTATAGTCATGTACTTGCTATAGTAACTCACTTATTTATGCGGGGCTAATTTAGTTTGCATGTTTTATTTTACCTTGTTTCTTACATCTGTTTTGTTAATATAAATGGCATTGTTGGCTGACTATTGTGTAGAATCAGACTAGGATGTGCATTAACAATAACAATTTATTTGTTTCACAGATTTCTATTGCGGGGTATTGTCTATCTCACAAACTGTGTAGTCTTTAGAATAACTTAGAAACAACTAATATTGATTTCTATTGATTCAAAATCAATTACTCTTTAGGTAACCCACAACTCCAGTTTGTTTGTGGGCTTCAGCCCAAAGCCAAATCCATTCACCAACATTTCTTTCATTGTGATGCTTCCAGACACTGATGAATCAGCTCAAACTCAAAGAGGAAAGAGTATTATGTGTGCCCTAATTAGTGGTGCATAAAGAAACATTACACTATTCGACTTATCCTCACTCTCATTGTGTGACAACATTTAATAACACAAAATGTTAGTAAGAATTGACACTAGCTGCTATACAACATATGAACATAATTAAAAACGCATATACAACTATTAAATAAAAACAGCTTCCTAAGTTACATATAAAAATAAAATACACTAACTAATCTCTTATTGATAATTTATTGTCAATAGAATTTGAATCTAAAATAAGATATGTAAGCAATCCTAGTGTTGGCTGATTCGCCTTTCTCAAATTTGTTACTACATGTAAAACGAATTTGAGGGTTAGTGAGCTAAGCACAATAAGAAAAAAAAACCTATACATATCAGTAACTTAAATGCAGTTCACAATCAAGGACTCAGACCTAAATAGTCGTCCTCACCATGGTTTCCTGATCATTACTATGCATGAAATGCTTAGCTTTGCATTTTATTAATAAATCAAACAAGCAATGAAAAAAGATAAATGTCATTCTGAAGAATTTATTTCATCAGCTGATATTTTCTTTTAATACTTTTTTATATCATAATTATACAAAAATGTTGGTAACAAAAAACACGTACCTATCTCCATTCGATTTCTACTATTCCATGTAGAAGTTCTGCATGGCTTAAGTCCGTAGACTAAAATAAACTTGGAGCAATTCATCCACTGATTTATTTCAAAAAGTGTTAGCAACAAATATTTGTTTATACAATTATAAAAATCATTTCTAATAGCAAATCTTATTAAATATTAAAGCAGATTTTTTATATTCTTTTTATTTCTCTTCTTTTTTTTCTTAGTTGCTTTTACTTTTATTTGGATTATGCTGCAATTGCATTGTGATAATACCTTGTTGACTAATAATTTTCATTTCCATAAAAAATTCCCTATGCTTCTATTGCTTTGCTAGTCTGCTTGGAAATTCCCAGTTTTCTATACATCACATGCAAATGGTTAAAGTTTGTTTTTCAAATATGCTGCTATTTCATTGTAGAAATTCCATATGTTTAATTCATTTTTTGCCAATACAAATTGGAAAAATATTCACCATGCTTAAACATTAAGGCATATGAAATGCAGACTTACATGATAAAGGCAATTCATTCTCTGAAAAATTATACCCTTGATGCTATTAGTAAGACTTATACATATACATGCTTTCATTAATACACTATTATGATATTAGTTTTACACAGCGGTCTTCTCTTTTCTTCTCTTTACATTTCTTTTTAGTTTATACAGATTCTTGGGGTTGTACACATTTGCTAACTATTACATCATTTGTTGACTTTACACATTTTTTTAGTTTTATTTACTTTATGACTCTTGCATGGTGGTATACATTACACAGGTTTAGTAATTTTCACTGCTTTTGTAATTTTTAATGTACAAATTCTTTATCCACTCTTATTGTAGTTGCCATAGAAATGAGAATATTTTCTTCCAAGCAATTCACTGCAGTTATAGCTGATGTACTGCAACACACTTGATTCCCCATTGCTGGATATGATTTTGTCAACTCCAATTCAAGATCACATTCAAAATGTACAAGTGCTTGTAAATCATGTATTATTCATATGTAAAAAATATAGGCACATTGTATTTTAAAAATAGATTGCTAACAATTTTGAGAAAATTGCAAACTAATATTTTATAGGTCAATATAGTGAAAAACAATTACTATAAAATTGCTTAGCCATGTTAAAATCTCTACTATAACTTGAAAATTTAACACATATTTGGTTAATAATATCATCAATATGCCAAGTGTTAGATTAAATATTGCTTAAAAATACAAATATTAATACATACTCATTTAAAATACAGAAGTTAAAAACCAGAAATATTAAAAACACATGAAATATTGCAAAATATTTCAAACAATGAAAGCAAAACATTAAATTTGGGGATCAAAGGTGTAGCAATGTTTCTATGTGTAGATGAATTTCAAGATCTAAACTGAAGCCCCAGCTTTGCATGTATTGTATTTTGAGATTAAAATCAATGCAAGGCATCAGCTCACCAGGGCTAACAATTCAGTTAAGATATTTCCAACATCACTTCATTTACATTGTTGAGTATGACTCCATGATAATATATGAATTTGACATGTCAAATTAACTTTAATGGGCTTAGACAAGAACTATTTAATGCCATGTCACTCAAGATAACAACAAAGCATAAATTTGCTTAAAATCAGTTCAATTGATTGAAAATAGGAAAATTAATAAGTGTTCAAAGAATAAATTCACCCAAGCACTGCCATGCAAAATCCTTAGTGTTGAATAGAAACTGAAATTTAAATGTGTGTTCAGTAAAATTCAACAATAAATGTACCTGTATAACACAAAGATAGTGTAATCAAAGCATCCAATTTTAGATGAGCACAAAACAGGGCTAGATTGACTAAGCTTTTATTTCAATATACCATTGTCAACCAGAATAACCATGAATTTGATATATTCTTTAATGTAATATGAAAGAAATGGTTTTCTAATACAAAGCATCATCAACCATAATTGTAAAATCAATAGCTAAAACATGACTATTTTCAATAGATATGATTAGATTCATTAAATAGATCAAAGAACTTTAAAAATACAATATTATTTTATTATTTATTTCTGAATATTTTTTCCCATATTTCTTCCTGTTTTTACTAAAGTACTGCTCCATTTTTTTGAGCCATGTTGTTTAGTGATTATAATCTCCATAGCAACTAAAACATTGAGCTATTACACCATAATATTAAGGACACTATCTTAAGTATAAATTCAAAGAAATTAATTTTAAGCATTTCTGTGTAGTTATTTTCAACAATATTTACTTTTTAATTAAATTATTAGTCTTATTAGTCATCATAGTAAATAGGTATGTTTATAATTTTTTAAGAAGAATGTAAAGTGCTATTTATTCTACAATATATGTTTTATTATTTTAGAACAACATACAAGAAATCAAAATCATTGAAAAAGTAAAATTCATAAATTTTGTCTCATGCATGAGATATTCTATGCAAAAATGTTTCTCACTGTTCATTATTCATGTTTAATTCATGTACTACATAGGATATAATGTTTTTAGATTATTAGGAATTTAGCTATAATTGCTCTTTAGCTTCTGAGCTAAAATAGCAATGTTAGTTGCTTCTTAGTTGTGCTATGAATATTTTGAGTTTGCATTAATATCTCCATTTGATTGTTTAATGGTAAACCAAGAAAATGTTTTAATATTGTTCCAGATTCCTGGTCCCCTTAAGTAATGTACTAAAATATTATTTGCTAAGGAGCAGGGGTATCATGACTCTCACTCATTGTTGCCAGGGTAATTCTACACTTACTACATAATAAGTTTTTTAAAAGGTAAATTAAATTTTTTTTAAAGATTTCTACATAAATAGTCCCTCTTGAGTAAGGTGCTTAAGTATTAACTACTCAAGAGCAGTTGTCTTATAAGGCTGACCTCATTCATTGTTGCCAGTCTATTTCTACAATGACTTCAAAAAACTATTTTCATTCAAATATATCATATATAATTAAAATTTCATTTGTGAAGTCAAACTGGTGGAAGTGATGCTAAGCCAATATTTTAATTGAAGCTTTGCAAATGGAATACACTACCACATACTTTGGAATGAAACTGTAAGTTTAATAATTGTTTATATAGATCAGGAATGTTGTCTGAAATAGGTATTAAAAAAAGGATATGCAGAAGGAAAATGCAAAATATGGTTAAACTTCAAATAAGAAAATCGTTTTCATTTATAGGTGAATTTTTTTAATTTGGTCTAAGTAACTAAGCAAAATTTTATTTTTTACATTAAAAGTTATCTGGTGGAAGTGACACTAAGCAAATATTTTAATTTAAGTTTTGTTAATTAAATACACTACAATATACCTTAGAATGAAAATGTAGGTTTAATTGCTTATGTAAATAAGAAATGTTGTCTGAAATGGGTATTAAAGTATGGATATGCAGAAGCAAAATATGGTTATAACCTCAACTAAGAAAATCATTTTGATTAATTAGTAATGCATTTTTTTGTAATTTTGTTTAAAACAACTATGCAAATTTTGTATTTTTTAATTTAAATTGTCTTGTTTCTTTTTTCTAATAATTGCTGTTTTATCTGTTTTTGAAATTCAATATCAATGGTTTTGCTAAAACATATGCAAATGAATCAAAATTAAAAACTTGAAATTTTTATACAAAAACAGTTGAATTATAAATTACTTGTTTATGTATTCAAGCACTCAGATAGAAATTTATTGGTTTTAAGTGGTAAAAAATACTTTGTTCTATGAGAGTAGAGAT
Source organism: Hofstenia miamia (assembly GCA_900660155.1). Taxonomy (NCBI): domain Eukaryota; kingdom Metazoa; phylum Xenacoelomorpha; order Acoela; family Hofsteniidae; genus Hofstenia; species Hofstenia miamia. Next base: position 137,698 of record CABFPE010000953.1, on the reverse strand, counting down.
TTATTGCTTGCAGTAAACTAATTTGAATTCCTTAACTGTATCTAATTAACATCAAATAGAACAAGGAAAATTTGTTTTAATTTATGATATAAGATAAGATAAGATAAGATATTCTATATTTAGAGACTTTTATTTACAATTTCAGAAACTGATAAGTTCTCTAAATAGCGTCAATAATGTACAAAAATAATAAAAAGACATGAAATATATACAAGAAAAGCGTCATTTTAGGCTACGGATATTATAGTCTTGTAGTAGTAGTATAATCAGTATTATAAAATTTGTAGCCTACCCAAGCTTTTCCACAGATGAACTTTTGCTTTAGAATTAATTCCTTAACACGTTTGCAAAAGTGTTTTACATTTTTAATACATTTGACCTCTTGGGGAAATTCATTCCATTGGCTTATTGCATTATTTATAAAAGAATTTCGTTTTATTTTAGATTTATACTTGTTTACAGTAAATCTTTTTGTTCTTTTGTTGATCTTGTTCAAAAATTCTGGGATTTTTATGCAATTATAGGATGGAAGCAATTTTACAATTTTATAAAATTCAGTGGCAGTATTTATTTGAATTAACTGCTTAGGACTTGGGATTGATTTATAAATATATTTTTTTAAAGCACTAGATCTTCGTTTACAAACATTAATGGCCCATTTATATTGAGTTTCGAGCTTTTTAATTAGTTCTTCGCGTATGTTTGAAAATAGAATACTACTATAATTAAAGTGGCTAATTACCAATGAATGGAGAAGTTGTACAATTGCATTTTCTGGTAGTTGCCTTAGAACGTGGCCTATTGTTTTTATACCAATAGCAATTTTCTTTTGTAATGATTTAACATGTTCATTAAATAATAAATTTGAGTCAAAAGTAACCCCTAAATATTTAAAAGAAGTAACTTCGGGAATTTTGGTATTTTTTACTGTTAAAATTTTTTTAGGACGATTTTTTTCAAAATTATGAGGCTTAAGTAAACAAAATTCAGTTTTTTCGGCATTAATTCGTAATTTATGCATTGAAAAGTAATTGCATAATGATCGACAGGTTAACTCAATTTCATTTATTGCCTTATCATCAGATTTGTCTGCATAAAATACACAGGTATCATCTGCATATTGTATGAGATTGGTCTTGGTATGATACTTCATATCATTTATATAAATATTAAATAGTAGTGGGCCTAGAATAGTTCCCTGCTGTATACCATTTTTGATAGGAAGCCAATTCGAATAAACTTTATTGGCTTTTACCGATTACTAAAATTCAAAAAATCCTTAAATACTTTAATTTTTTACTACAATTAAATTGGTGAGTTGCTGTAGTGGGTACCTCACATCTTCCAAGAATGTGTGGTACCTGGGTCTTTCCCAAATTTTGGTATTCTTTATATCAACGTGGTGGATGTTTACACTATTCAAGTGGGAAGAAGAGATTGGAAGAGTTTGTTGAAAATCTTTCAGGTTTTGAATGTATGGTGATAATTTCAGGCAGCAATTATGTTAGCAGGGACACTTCTTCAGATTTATGGCTGCCAGGATCATTGTTGTGTAATGTTACCTGAGGCAAAGAAATGACTTACTTTGTTTCATTGCTTATCTTCCAAGGTCAGACATTGCTGCAAGAGTGCATCAGGCCAAGCTGTTAAAGCTTATTAGTAAAAAAATGAAGTACCCTAAAGGCTAGTAATTCAGAACTGAATCAAATTTTAAATGCCTCATTTAACTTAAACAATAAAGTGTTAGTATCTATAAGTAATTTTTGACATCTAGATTCAGAATATACTAATATCTTTCCATTTCAAAAAATATTTGGAAAGTGATTTCAGAATCTATCTAACAAAATTTGTGATTTAATGACATTTCAGAAAAAATGTGTTTATAATTTATTAATTTTCTCAGAAAGGATTGCTTAAATTGAAAATTTAGTACAATAAATCAACTCAGAAGCATCAAATTTAGGTAGAATGAACAATTTTATACAAAAATTCGCTATTGGAAATGATTCCCAAAAATCAGATCTCTTAAATCTAAGGCACATTGAAAATGACACTAAGGCATTCCAGAAAATTTCACAATACACCTCTAGATCAACTTAAAAAATAAGATCTGAACATTTTTATGTAAATTTAGACATGCTCATTTTGAATATGAAATCATTTTTTCATTTTAAAAAGTCCCTAAAAACCAGTTTTTAATATTGCAAAGTTAGGATTTTTCATCAAATCTGAGTAAAATTGAATATCATTCATCAATTTACACTGAAACAACAGCTAAAAGTGAAAATTTAACAGCAGAAATCAAATCAGCAGCATTAAATTTAGGTAGAATAAGCATTTTAAACGAAAATTCACTTTTGGAATTGATTCCTAGAAATCAGGTCTCTTAAATCTAGGGCAAATTGAGAATCATACTAAGGCATTCCAGAAAATTTCACAATGCAATCTCTACAGTAGATCAATTTGTAATACAAAAAATTAAGATATTTAAATAATTTGAGACTTGTAGAAATCTGAAAATTCATTGGTTTTTTGTTTTAAGCTTTATTTAGTAGCTTTAAAAGCAATCATGCAAATTTGAGTTTTCACATTTAATTCATTGAGTGACATTGAAAGGCTTCTAAATTTAGAAATTTAATGACGGAAACACATTTGCCAGTCCTTACTCAATGTAGAAACCTCAATCTTTACTGAAAAGTAGTAGTCAATGCTCTGAAAAATTTATATTATCAAAAACCCAGAAATTCCAGTATATTCAATAACTACTGCAAAATCTAAAAGAAATTGACAGAATGGATCAAAGATATCAATAAAATGGAGTAAAATGTAAATGAATTTTTAAGGTTTATCCATAATATCAATTTTCATCATCCACAATATACATTAAAAAAACACCAAATTTTTGCAGGTTTATAGCATTGTACTAATATGAAGTGAAAATTACTAAACAAAATGTTAAAAATTAACAAAATTAACATAAAATGCATTTTTATAGATAGTTTTTTTCAAAGAAAATCACTGTAATTTTTAGAAAATTACAAACCCATCCTATAATATTCTAAAAGAGAAAATTTCTCATTAAGGAAGATTGACAGGGAATTTTGAGAAAATTGTTTTTGAATGTTATCTCTTGTATTAGTGCAAATATTTTAAATTAAAAATTTACAATTTTTGAATTCTTTTATTTTGAGAAAAGTTTTTTTTATTTGAAATTTTAAAACTTTCCTTAATAGAACAGGACTAAAAAATTAGCATCTCCTTTCAAAACTGTGCATTTTGGTGTAACAATTCTTATTCATAGGTTTATTATATCAAAAGTGTTTAAAAAATATCTATTCTGAAAAATTTGCCCAGCTCTGACCAGCTTAGCTCAGCCAATAATGATGTTAGAGGTAAACATGCTCAGAATCAAATTTTTTCAGTGAAATTTGATACTTAAAAATTTAAATGGAACTATGATATCTTTAAAATTTTTGTTGCTATAGCCTGATCAATTTAAGGTATAATATCTAAAGGCCAACTCGGGTTTCCAAAATAATTTTTTTTCTAAGTAAATTTATGGTTGTGTGAAGTTTTTGTCTTGAAATTTCAAACGATTCTGATCAAAATTCAGATCACTAGAGTGAAAAAACGAAAATAGATTTTCCAAAAAAAGTTTTTCTTCAAATAAATGGTATGAAAAATTTAAAAATTCAGGCTTATTATAACATTTATATAAACTCCTAATGTTGGGAATTTAAAAAAAATTTAACTTTCAAATTCTATTGCCAATTTTTTGTGTGAGCTCTCTCCAAATATAATCAATGACAGCATAAAAATTATTTTCATGCTAGAGAGCACAATGTTGATATGTTCAGGCTTGTAAAAGGCATAAAATCTTCAGGTTGCAGAGCTCTATAAGCCTGCAAAATTTCATGGTTATAGCTGCAATATTGTCAGGGCAATGGGCAAAAATGTGTTTTTTTGAGAAATTTAGAGGAAGTATAGAAAGCAACTAACATTGCTTAATAATGCAGTTCTCCTTTATCCATGGTTTCATGTAAATACAAATTTCAAGACTCTCTTCTTATACTTGGATTACATAGAATTATTCAACCTTCAAATTTTCAATGAAAATATTACATTTTTTAAGTAAAATAATTAGAACATATTGCATTTATTTCCTAAATATGAGTATAGTACACAATATATGATGGGAAGTATCTAAACAATTAATGATCAGTGAACTGAATAAGTATTTGCTTTATGCAACTATATACATTTTTGTATCAACTCATTTTCCATTGTACAAATTTTTGCTATACACAAGATTATATGCATTTTTGGTTTATGGGTCTATTTACATTTTAGTATTTCTTTTTCCAATGTACACATTTTTGGTATAAATAGTGTTATGCATTATTGATTTATTCGACTATATTCATTGATGTATTATCTCTTTCCAACGTACATGCTTTTTTGATTTAAACTAAATTACAAGTATTGATTTTTGCAATGTTGAATATTTTGTTTAATCACATTCACTCTAAATTTACTGCTTTTATAACTAGTAACTTACGGAAACTATAAATTATACACATTAATTTTCACTTTGTTGTGTCATTTTGAGGGTATTTACCAAAGAACATGAATTAACTTTTTCCAAGACTTTAGAGTTTGTTATGGTTAGGCATTTTATAGACATTGTTTTCACTATGTATAATATTACTTTGTATATTCCTTGAAATTCTATCTTTTAAATACCATGAATCTGTATCTTTGCATGTGAATAGTACACTATTTACAAACATTTATACATTTAGAATGGCGAATGCATCACAGAGTTTACAAATTTATCAATTGGAAATTATATCTATCAATGGAAAAAATCGTCAACAACTTTGAATAACGAATGTATCATAGTATTTACCCATTAAAGTTACAAAAACAGAATACCCCAGTAATGTATGCAGCCAAATAAAGTGAAAAAACGTGCAAAAGTTAATAAAACATCTAACATGCAGTCGGCTGTTTTATCAATCATGCCTTGTTTGAAATCTATCATGTTTTTCTAGTTGCATGGAAAGGCTTACAACAACATTTACTATATTAAAGAACTATTCATTGGTTGGATGACAAAATATACATTTTCAGAGTACGTCAATCAAAGGAAAATTTTGACTGTCCCCCTCATCATATCCAAAAGCATTCAACTGGTACAAACACAATTTCCATAACATTGGCTATACAGAAGGAAACCTTACAACAGAATAAATGATTACTTTTATTGAATCTCTTAATTTGTTGTGTAGAAAGGAAACAGCGTTTTGGCCGCACAAGTAATTTTGGATGGGTGAATTAATGCATTACTATTATGGATACATCAACTTACAATGTAGTGAATAATCTGGATAACAAGTTTGGGTGTCATGATTTCCTGTGTCAACTATGAAAATAAGTGGTGATACCTCTGAAAATTTGCTGGATGCGGTGAAGCTCTGCACAGCAACTCAGTCTGCACAAAAACAGCTCATATACAATACGTTTTGCTTCATATGTGCGTAATGCTTAAGCAGAAGAAACTAATATATAATATTGTATATTGAAACACATGTGTGTGCATAAATTCTCTTAATAACATTGCATGTATAATTTTTTAGGAAGCGAAATTGCGCTTTTATGCGTAATCCAATGTTTTATTTTTCCGAAAATGTAGCTTGTTATTGTGTATTATGCATGTAACAAAATATTTCTCGTTTTTTCTGTATTTGAATATTATCAAAACGAATTTAACAAGAAAATTTTTACAATTAAATAGCACGGTATTTGAACTTTTGCATGAAGTGTATAGATTCCCCATTCCAATTACAACGAATGTGTAGTTATACTGGTCACTAGAAACTTAGGGATTTTTTACAATTAAATAGCGGTGTATTCAAAAAACAAAATGTAGCCTTTGCATGTATTGTTAGCGTGGTAAACATTGTATATAGAACCAGGTAAACAGTCGAATGATATGTAGACTTTTACATGTACTTTATGATTCCAGAAAAACGTGTTAAACATTGTACATAGACATTGTAAGCAGTTGAAATACACGGGAAATTATTCATCAATACATAGTGTGAAAGTATGTATGCGTAACAAACATGTAAACTGAATAACATGTGGTATAGCAACCAAATCATGTAACATAGTCACTATTGCAAACACGTGTTTATAAATCAGGGTTGACATGTCACATTGGAATTTTTTATGGAAAACTATTAGTCACAAACTTGTTAAGCATATGAGTGTGCATAACGTCACCCCGCCAATATCCATGGCCTCACGCTCGACCAATCAGAATAGGTCTTATGAACCCGCCTCTCGACCAATCAGAATCAAAGTTGTGCCCTCTCATGGACTCGGCCATTACTACTCGTACGTAATTTTGTGACTTTCATGCTGATTATATTTACAAAATATGCACAGGAGCATGTGTAATGGTACTTTTTAACAATTTGAGTGGATCTGTATCATGTCTTTGTACAAAAATATGTATTAAAAAACAAATACATATTTCGCCTCCTTTTTTAGAATTGCTGCAATGTGCACGGACAAACGTAGTGTTTAAAATGACATATAGATATCAAAATTTATACACAACTAATAAAATCGAAAACATTCTAAATCATGTATTTGGTTTTGAGACACCGTCTGGAGACGCATTTTAAATATCTCGAATGCACTTTTACAAACGATTATTCAGAGAATTTGAACCGGTTAGACCTTAATAATAAAATCTATTAAATAAAAATGTGATGAAATTTCTAAAATTTATAAAAAAATACTAAAAAACTAAAAAAGGACTTTTTCTAAACAGCGGACTAACCAGTGGCAATATGACAATCATGATTAACAAAAAATTCATTCCCTTTTTACACTAAATGGAAATCCAAAAATTGATAAAAATATAATTCACGTAATAAACATTAGCACCATTGGTCTTTCAAATACAAAAATACAAAAAGTGGAAGAACAATCCTTAAACAACTACTGACAATTGTTCCCTATGGCACTTAAACCTGTGATGAAGTGTATGCTCCGTAAATGCCATAGCCTGGTTCTTCGAGTCCGAGACAACTGTTAACCTTTGATATTTGAACATAAAATTGATGAGTTTTTTCGTTATTAAACTGTCTTCTGATTGCAACAAGAACCTAAAAAACTTACTTAACGTCGCAATGTCAAAAAAACTTAATCTCTATAAATGTACACATTCTTGAATCATAAGGTTGGACCCAGAGCCCGATTAAAACCAACTTGCTTGCAATTACACACTTCTTAAAAACATAATTGGTTAAAGAATAATCGAGGCTCAATTTCAGAAATGTTACAAATCGGCAGAATACTCATACTGAGACGGATTCTATACAATAAAAAATGTAGAATTTCTTTTATTTTCATAAAATGTTCTGGTTTTAATAATATCTGTTCAGCAGAGATAACTTTGGAATTTCACTAATGAAAAATTCCGTGTAGACAATTTTAATGGCATGCGGTGTTTCACGGCTTGACTATTGTAATAGTTTATAATTCAATAAGTCATTCAATTAAATTTACAACATATACATATTTTTTCCAATTGGGTTTAGGAACTACATTCTCATNAAAAAACTAAAAAAGGACTTTTTCTAAACAGCGGACTAACCAGTGGCAATATGACAATCATGATTAACAAAAAATTCATTCCCTTTTTACACTAAATGGAAATCCAAAAATTGATAAAAATATAATTCACGTAATAAACATTAGCACCATTGGTCTTTCAAATACAAAAATACAAAAAGTGGAAGAACAATCCTTAAACAACTACTGACAATTGTTCCCTATGGCACTTAAACCTGTGATGAAGTGTATGCTCCGTAAATGCCATAGCCTGGTTCTTCGAGTCCGAGACAACTGTTAACCTTTGATATTTGAACATAAAATTGATGAGTTTTTTCGTTATTAAACTGTCTTCTGATTGCAACAAGAACCTAAAAAACTTACTTAACGTCGCAATGTCAAAAAAACTTAATCTCTATAAATGTACACATTCTTGAATCATAAGGTTGGACCCAGAGCCCGATTAAAACCAACTTGCTTGCAATTACACACTTCTTAAAAACATAATTGGTTAAAGAATAATCGAGGCTCAATTTCAGAAATGTTACAAATCGGCAGAATACTCATACTGAGACGGATTCTATACAATAAAAAATGTAGAATTTCTTTTATTTTCATAAAATGTTCTGGTTTTAATAATATCTGTTCAGCAGAGATAACTTTGGAATTTCACTAATGAAAAATTCCGTGTAGACAATTTTAATGGCATGCGGTGTTTCACGGCTTGACTATTGTAATAGTTTATAATTCAATAAGTCATTCAATTAAATTTACAACATATACATATTTTTTCCAATTGGGTTTAGGAACTACATTCTCATGATGTCTTATGTTACAGAATCAATCTATGTGCTGATGAATTATGTATAGACTAAAGCACATTTAAACATAGAAATACAAAGGAATGTTTAATAATAATAATAGCACAGACCTGCTCCTGATATCTTTTAAAGATCTGAAACAATAAGTAAGTGGCGTATGAATTGTTAAAAACTCCTTGTCGTTTCATGGATTCATCTTTTAAAAAGTCTTTCATGTCTTCATTTGCGATTTTATCTGACTTCTGCACATCGCTGTAAAATGACAGAACCCACTTGTGATAGAATGGAACTAACTGTGCAAATAACATGCGGTTTGCCGATAGCTCCACAAGATGTGAATTTCTACCCTCAAACGCTGAGGCAGCATCAGCAAAGAGCTGTTCAACCGCGCGGAGACTGGCCTCCTCCGTCTTAGTCTGATTAATGTCAAACACACGATTTGGATTCCTGATTATAAAACTCCAAAATCTCATCAACAAACTAAATGACATGTAAAAGATAAGCGAGGCAGCGGATTAAAACCAATACAAGGCCATAACTCAATTGCAGTATTTAGGAAATTGAAAAATCATTAAATTTTGACAAGAGCAACGTTGTCACATGTATAAAAATCCAATTCGAATAAAAACTAATTAAATACGAACATTTATAAAATAGAAGATATCAATTTTTATGAAATATTTATAAATTAAATGCTTGTCATGCATATATGTCACATGAAGTACTTTACATTACTGATTTTCTCTATCAGTTAACTTCATTGGAATATACAAAAATCGTTCGTATCTTATGTAGAAAGAACGAAGCAAACTCTAACACGATTTCTATGAAATACCTGTACACAACTCACTTACTCTGGATAGAATTTAGTAAATATTTAAATGGGAATTTGAAAGACAAATGAGTGAACCTGTTGTTTTTCCAAATGTGAAGAACTGATTTATCAGTGATTTTGTATCTGATAGCTTCACTATCAAGAAAGTCGAAAAGAAATTGGATGCATGGCGGCAGCGAAGTGTCTCTATACTGGCATTGTAAAATTGATTCAAACAAATATTTGATGTGTTCCTCTGTCCATTTCTAAAATTAAATTAAATGAATGAAGAATAGGTAAAGTAGAAAGGTAGGGCTATAATTCCACTTCTCAACCAAAAACACACACACACACATATACATACAATATACATTTGTGAATAAATATACAATGAACAACAATTGCAGAGAAGTTTCAACTTCTTAAATTTTGTCATCAGTAAAGAAATCATCTGCTTAATGTGCCAATTTTTTGAGGCTAAGCGTTTGATTCAAAGAAAAATTCATAAGAAATCTGAACTCATAATGAAAAAATGGATATTACTTCAGCAATGATTACAAAAAAATTATGTATTGAGTTTCAACCACTTTTGACCATAGCGGTTATTAAGAAAAATCTTAACGCTCAGTTATTAACAAAGGTGCACACAATCTTCAATATCGATATTGATTAGAAAGGAGCAGATGTAAGCAAACTTGAATAAAATCAATAGCTTACTTTCATTTGGATGAGTCTGACATTAAAGACTTCTTTGGAAGGAGTGGCAGAAGCTGATAGAGCCCCTTTACAAAGATGATATCGCGATTCACTGCGATTGTCGAAACCAAGTAAGTGATCATAACGGCCCTTATTTTCATTTAGCGTCTGGTATGAATTAATGCTGCCTAAACACTTAGAATATCAAACGACATCTCGTGCATGCAATGGAATGGTGCACACGTTTTAAAACCAATCAAAACCATTGTTAAAACAGCTACACATGCACTGGCAAACAATTTCTAAAAAACTACCGAATACACAAGACAAGAAAGCTATAGAGTACATAAAGCATGAACACAAATTATAATGATTTGAGTTAATAACATGATGTGCAGTCAAAATTTTGAAAATTGTAATGCAACGTTTTGTTTAACCGATTTTAAAAATACTCCATGAGAATAATTTGAAAGACATTTCAGAAGAGAACACCAAGCAACAACTAGAAGAGTTTTTAAATTTCAAAATTCACATTATCAAAGTTTTGAAAAAACTGAATATCAAGGTAAACAAAACATTTTTCAAATCAATTCGATAGTTTTCGCTTTTCTAGAGCTAAATTAAATTAAAGAATTAGAAATGGCCTTTGACAAAATAGAGTTAAAAAGCACCTTCTACTTAAACGTTTGAGGCTTATAGCACAGATACGCACCACCTAAATAATTCGTTTTTCTAGACTGTTATAATTCACAGGTAATTGTATTTTGCATAACTAATCTTATGACACTGGCAAGTTGATATATTCAAAAAGTTTTAGCCAAATTGCTAATTGCTCCTCAAACGTTTTATCATTTCACCTTGAGCATAATATTTCTGTTTGATCACTGATTTGAAAATAAACATAATCAAACGAATCATATTGTCAAAAAGGGCGTTTGTGAACCCATATGTGTGAATAATATTACATTGATCCTAGTGTCTTGACATTGATTTTTGGCAATCATTAATCGACTCCCTTAAGGACTGCAAGTACAAAAATGTATCACACCCTGGTGTTGCGTCATAGATGCACTTCAAAATATAATATTGGTGATAGAGTACTTCATCCATTTTTACTACGAAAGCAACTTCGGTTTGCTTTTGGGTTTAAAAGGGTTAAAATAAAAAATGGCTTAGCCCTAATATGATATGAATTTGAAAACAAATTAACTTCAACTTAAGAGAAGACTTCAACACAATATCAAATATAACAACAAGAATGATATAGATGGGTAAGAAGAAAAGTGATAGACGACAAAGGAAAACACACAATGCTTGACATGCAATTACAGCTAATTCAATATCACCATACCTCGACTTAACGTCAATGCAATGCTCATGCGATTCTTCGCTTTTGTCAATGGTGTCACTAGAAAAAAAGTAAGCGTTACCTCTTTGTTGCTTTAGCCATTGTTACACCACCAAAAGAAGTACTTTGAACATATTAGCACTTTATGTGCTTTAAAATTGCAAGATATATCGAAGGTGAAGTTATAGTTTACTACTCACTTGTAGCAGAGTTTATAGGCAGATTTCTTCTTCTTTCTTGAATTGTAAGTTTAGCACCAGGGGGTAAGTTGTAATCGCCAATCTTCTGCATTTTAACAGGCGAATCATTTTGAAATCCTTCGATTTTTTCCTCGCGTAAAACTATTTGCTCAGTATGTGTGGTATAAACTAAAAAAGACAAAGTGCGAAAAATCTATTAACTCTGTATTTTAGGCTTTAGTAAAAATTATGCATTTCATGGACAATATAAGACATGGAAAGATTTATACATTTCATTATATTCATTTAAAAACTGATTTTTTACTAACAGTACCTTACAGGTGGTCATAAAATAGCAGAAATACACTATGATCGCTTTCCCAATGTAATATTTGATTTCCAAAACATTTTTTGAGACAAAATCAACATTTTAAAGTAGTATGTGATACATTGAAGGCTTTTATAAGTGCAATGATTCCTTATGAAATAATTGCCCTATAAAACTATCAACACATCTCATTAATGTTGGAAAAAACTCTTGTAAATTTTTTGCAAACTTATCAAATACCACGTTAAATAAATAATAAATGGGCTTGAAGTCGCATTTGAAAAAAGTAAAAAAAGTCTAAATTTTCGCTATAAGCAATATTTTATTTTGCTATTGTTTATATTTCATTCGTTAAATTTGTGCATTTACCTAGTTCAGTGCAATCTCGATTTTTTCTTTTGGAGTATGGGAAATTGCCATAGATAACATCAAGAATTTTGTCCTTGACTTGATTGATGGAGTCACACGTCAGAACTGTGACAACATATTCTCTACCACTTAAAAGACCTTCCATCTCTGTGGCAATTGATGTCCTATCCAAATTCCAGTCCTCTTGGAGAATGATGTTTAAATCCTAAAATCATTGATGTCATATTACTGTAGACAGGATCATAATAATCCAAATGATTAAATAAATTTCAAAATTTACCAGAAAGCCATGTTCTACATAATCAGCCAAAATGTTTTCTTGGGTTAGTGAAAACTTGGCGTCTCCAGTGATCTCATCTACCGGACCGCGTTCTGATAACTGTTTAATGGCTTTGTACAAATTAAAGAGATGTGGTCCAACTGATTTTGTAGCGTGATCATACAGAAGGAAAGCTAGCCAATTGCGAAGAAGATTTTCAAGAACACTTTCGGTCCTAAAATTTAGCCGTTGAGAAGAATCTTTTCAAAATCAAAGTAAATTACAATGACAAAAATCGATTTGTAACTATATGGTTTTGTAATTGAAGTGTATTAGAAAACAAAATGTAAATATAAACTTTTTAAGGAGTGCTTTCGGCTTCTCTCTTCCATCGAAAGCATCACCAAATAACTCTGTCAAAAGAATGAAAAGGATCTCAGTGATGTAGTCCAGCTTCTCTTGGAATGCAACCATTAACAAAGCTGCCAGCTCAGACTTTTGTGAAGTCTGAAAATCCAGTTCAGCTTCTACTGTTCGAATAAACAGCAGGAGAAAATATGGATCCATTAAAAGGTAGTCGTGGAAAAGCTTCATGCCTGTTTGAAATTGCTCACTTTCAGTGTTAACCTAAGAAGAACTTCATTAGACTAACCCATTATCACAGTGTTAACCTAAGAAGAACTTCATTAGACTAACCCATTATCACAATTACCAAACTAACAATGAGTAATCAACGTATAAACAAAGAGAAAATGGAATATATAACATTGAACTAAAATTTCTTAATCATTTCAAGGAATGCCAGTAACAAGAGCATGAAAAAGGAGCCATTATCAAAAGAATTATTGTCTCAGGCCTATTGAAAAACGAATGCTCTTAAATTGGCATGTTTTCAAATCAAATAAATATTAACGACTTACGCCTAGCTGACCAGTAAAAACTCTGTGTGATGAGCCATAGAGAGGGAAGAGAATTTTGGCGCAATAAGTTTTATAGTCATTGTAAGGCAGTTGTGAGGAATCAGTGATAATGTTGATGGGTGTGAGATGAAGTTCAGCAAAAGATTCCTGGCACTCTTTGTATATTTTGTTCTCTACTTCTTGTAGCATTTTTAACTTCTGCTTCATCTAAATGTAAAGTAGGTTACATGATTGAAATCTACAACAATTACATATGACAGTCTCATTTTGAACAGCTGGCAAACATAAATGCCCCTGAAATTATTATAATATCATGATCGTATTTCAAACAGTTAATTGCATAGTCATTGAAACGATCTTATAATTAAAAACGAAGAGGTATAAACACACTATTATAATCCAATACATGCAAAGCAAATGAAATAACAATAATAAATAACTGCAACCTGATCACGTTCTTTTGTTCTTTTTTGGATGCAACGCCAAACGACTCCAGTGCAGCAAATGAATGAAAGAAGGAAGATCACCATAATCCCTATCAACGTATGCACTGGAAGAGATGTTGTGGGCATTCGAGGATATTCTATCGATCCAATCTCACGAAAACTATTTCCAATTCTTACTGTAATTTGAAAGGTTTTTCCGCGCTCTTTCAAAGCGGGTGGCAGACAAGAGATGTTCTGTTTGGTAACACTGACTATCTAAAATAATCAAAATGCAAACTGTGTGGCGAGAAGACTAACAATAAATTAGGAATATGAAGACTTACTTTGCAATTATAAGGTCCAATCTTTATCGATACATAGCTATGCTTACTTGAAACGAAAGGCGGAATGTTAATGATCGTTAGTACAATAATTTGTGAGTTTGAAGTGTACTTAATAACACCTGACATTGGATAAATTTCAGGATTTTTCATGTAGTAGAAAGTGAAATCTTTTTGAGTTGTTGACCAAGACGCCATGTTCACTGCGTCCATGCTAAAAGTGGGCATTTACAACTATAAACCAAAGAAAATCCTTACATGAACCCAACTTCAACATTTAATCTGTTCATGTAATAAATTGTGACGTTAATTTTGTCGATGCTGGGGGTATAGCAGGCCATTTCTGTATCAGAAAAAATTGAACATTTGGCCCGGAATTCTCGGTCTTTAGCCTTCACTGTCATTAATGCAGTTTGGATCGAAGAGAACCCTTCACCAGTAACATTAACCAATTGCCCGCCTCTAAATATAAAAATTACCAGCCGTTGGTAATCACACTTAATATAATTAAATGCTCATTTAATGTTGTTGACTCAGAATTAAGCAAAACCAAAGAAATATTTTATAAGAACTACATTTGAAAACTAATTTGCTACTTAGATGCGCATTGAGAAAAACTACTTACTGAATGAAACTGACTTCTTGGTGAATTTCTCTTACTATAGGATTTGCCATAAATGAAAATAACGGATAAGGCTTTCTCAGATTCATATTATCGATGATTAGTTTAAGCGAGTGTTTCTTTGGAGTGGTGGGAGTTTTCACAATAATCCTACAGTGCAGGGTGTCAAAACTTCGGCGTTGCCTAAAAAATGTTGTAATACAACATCATAGGTGTGTAAATAAATAAGTCGTCTTTACTGAAATTCATACCCATCCATATTACAGGGAATAGAGCTGAACCAAACTTCACACGAAGTGCCTGCGTCTAGATCGCTACCTTTTATTGTGATTAAAGTGCCGCCACCGACCGGACCCATTTTTGGTTTGAAATCGTAAATGATTGGGCGCTAAATAACCGAATGGCGGTTCATGAATTTAACGATATTCATAATGATAATATTTATCTAATTAAATATAAAAATGGAAATGTAAATGAAAGGATTACAAAGATTTGTCATGGTATGGGAATGAGATGAGGAAATGAATTTTGAAAGCGGAAATGCCATGCTCGTTTGGCCTGTCCAAATATCACATTTTATGTCATAATAAGTCATTCCTATAGTGACAATTGCGTCAATTCGAGAAATAGTTTCGTTTCCACTAAATAAACTATGACAGTTTTGGTGGCCAACCACCAATAGTGTGATATGTGGTACACATTTTATGTACATGTACCCCCTAAAAAGAGTATAAAGATGAAACAGCGAAATAAATGTCGCATTTTTGTATTACAACTTTTTGCATTTGATTTGGTAGAATAAGAAATGTTTTCCTGGGGTATGGAAATGGGAAAACGAGTGTAGAAGTTAACATTTCGATTTTGAAAAGGATTAAGAAAAATAAAAGAATTGCTCAATTATGTAAAGAATTGCAAAATTACCAAACAGTGGACATTTTCGCACATTTCGTCTCGACATATATAAATGTCGCAAAATTAAAATGTTGATAAAAACCATGAATTCTTTCAAGTTAGGCGTTAAAGAAAGGCTTTAATGATGCACGTGCAGAGTACGTTTACAGCTATTGGTAGCTGATCTATATTAAAAAGCAGATAATGATTTATAAATACACTTTGATTGGACTTGAATAAAGCAAGTAAAACTTCTATAGATAGATTTATTACATAACATTTACTCGAAAAAACACTAATGATAGGACGATTACCAGATACAAAATAACTACCACGTGTTTGGACAGGACTAGGAAAACAATTTTAAAAGAATTTTTTTTTCAGAATTTGTGATTTTTCAGATTCCTTTCCCACTTCACTGGGAACAAAATAATGAGCAGTGTCTCAATTCAGAGTCCTGATGACAAATTGAACTGAGCAGGATAAATTGGGGCCACCATCTAGGAATTTTTTCTCAGCTTTTCTTAAATAGCAGCAGGATCAAATCATAAGTATGGTGGCAATCAAANACACTTAATATAATTAAATGCTCATTTAATGGTATCGACTCAGAATTAAGCAATACCAAAAAATATTTTATAAAAACTACATTTGAAAACTAATTTGCCACTTAGATAAGAATTGAGAAAAACTGCTTACTGAATGAAACTGACTTCTTGGTGAATCTCTCGTACTATAGGATTTGCCATAAATGAAAATAACGGATAAGGCTTTCTCAGATTCATATTATCGATGATTAGTTTAAGCGAGTGTTTCTTTGGAGTGGTGGGAGTTTTCACAATAATCCTACAGTGCAGGGTGTCAAAACTTCGGCGTTGCCTAAAAAATGTTGTAATACAACATCATAGGTGTGTAAATAAATAAGTCGTCTTTACTGAAATTCATACCCATCCATATTACAGGGAATAGAGCTGAACCAAACTTCACACGAAGTGCCTGCGTCTAGATCGCTACCTTTTATTGTGATTAAAGTGCCGCCACCGACCGGACCCATTTTTGGTTTGAAATCGTAAATGATTGGGCGCTAAATAACCGAATGGCGGTTCATGAATTTAACGATATTCATAATGATAATATTTATCTAATTAAATATAAAAATGGAAATGTAAATGAAAGGATTACAAAGATTTGTCATGGTATGGGAATGAGATGAGGAAATGAATTTTGAAAGCGGAAATTCCATGCTCGTTTGGCCTGTCCAAATATCACATTTTATGTCATAATAAGTCATTCCTATAGTGACAATTGCGTCAATTCGAGAAATAGTTCCCTTTCCACTAAATAAACTATGACAGTTTTGGTGGCCAACCACCAATAGTGTGATATGTGGTACACATTTTATGTACATGTACCCCTAAAAAGAGTATAAAGATGAAACAGCGAAATAAATGTCGCATTTTTGTATTACAACTTTTTGCATTTGATTTGGTAGAATAAGAAATGTTTTCCTGGGGTAATGTCGCATTTTTGTATTACAACTTTTTGCATTTGATTTGGTAGAATAAGAAATGTTTTCCTGGGGTATGGAAATGGGAAAACGAGTGTAGAAGTTAACATTTCGATTTTGAAAAGGATTAAGAAAAATAAAAGAATTGCTCAATTATGTAAAGAATTGCAAAATTACCAAACAGTGGACATTTTCGCACATTTCGTCTCGACATATATAAACGTCGCAAAATTAAAACAAATGTTGATAAAAACCATGAATTCTTTCAAGTTAGGCGTTAAAGAAAGGCTTTAATGATGCACGTGCAGAGTACGTTTACAGCTATTGGTAGCTGATCTATATTAAAAAGCAGATAATGATTTATAAATACACTTTGATTGGACTTGAATAAAGCAAGTAAAACTTCTATAGATAGATTTATTACATAACATTTACTCGAAAAAACACTAATGATAGGACGATTACCAGATACAAAATAACTACCACGTGTTTGGACAGGACTAGGAAAACAATTTTAAAAGAATTTTTTTTTCAGAATTTGTGATTTTTCAGATTCCTTTCCCACTTCACTGGGAACAAAATAATGAGCAGTGTCTCAATT
The DNA here is from genome assembly GCA_900660155.1 of Hofstenia miamia. NCBI lineage: Eukaryota > Metazoa > Xenacoelomorpha > Acoela > Hofsteniidae > Hofstenia > Hofstenia miamia. The sequence goes on along the minus strand of CABFPE010000953.1, from coordinate 119,948 downwards.
CAGAGTCCTGATGACAAATTGAACTGAGCAGGATAAATTGGGGCCACCATCTAGGAATTTTTTCTCAGCTTTTCTTAAATAGCAGCAGGATCAAATCATAAGTATGGTGGCAATCAAATCAATCATACCTGAAATAACAAAGGCGTTATGACAATACTCATAACACGCTATCTAGAAAAGCAAAACATTAGAAAACACACAAAATTGATTTTTTTTATAAAATTTATTAACAATTGCACTTAATTTTTGAGGTAAATCCATTTAACTGAAAATAAGTTCATGATTCTAGAAATATAATAAAAGTCTTCAAGCCAATGTTATACGTGAAGATTTAAAACGAATAGCAAATGATCTTTAAAAAAATTCGAATGAAATGACATGTATAAAATTAAATATATAAGCATTTTTAAATAGATAATGTTTCTACACAAATAAACTAAATTAATTTACCACAAAATGAAACTTTCGTAGTGAAGTAGCAGTGGTCCGCTGGTTTCGGAGGACAAACGTAACGATAATAAACCCGGAAGCATCTCTTGACGTTGAATTCACGACGCATTCGAAACTAAAATGTTATGAAAATAATGGCTAAAAGTTAGAGAATCTAAAATAAAAATAAACATCTTGGTTCATAAAAAGGTGGCACGAAGCAGTATTCTGCAGAAATACCAAACCTTGAAGCTAGACAGATGAATTGCAAATGTCAATCACATCCATAATTGTAATTTGTAATTTAATTGAACTTATATTCTTAAAATGATAAGCAATTTAAAGAAAATAATCGTATAAATTGACAATAAGTAAATTGATGTGCTGTTTATATGTTACAGAGGCTTGAACACGAAGGCATAGCTGGAGTTTATCTTAGAGAAATTAGGTCAGACTGCTTCAATGAATACAACGAACAAATCAAGCAATGTACAATGTCGTTCTCTAGATGGCGTTGCTCTGAAATATTTAAAATAAACGGATAACATTCGAAGAAAAAAATTAAGAATAAAATTCAAAATAAAATGGTTGTTTTCATTTTTAAACATCAGGCTGTGAAGATGATAACAAATCACTAACACGCAAGAAATAAGTTGAAACAGCTCATTAAAATCCATTCGAACTGTTCAATGACTATAAATTGTTAGAGAGCAATTACATTACCGGGAACTTTGTTTTCTAAATATAGTGTTACTTAAAGTGACTGCATTTCCAGCAAACACATGATATGACGCAGGGGAAAACATGCAAATATTGATTAGTAAAAATCAATTTCACAATACAGAAAAAAAACACAAAACATTCAATGAATTACTAGTTTTACATTTAAATATGACCGATACATTCGTATGGGTATTTTTCCATTGTCATCTCATAAATTGGATTTTATTTTTACATAATTCTGTACATATGCGCTTTGTTTATGAATGTTCAATTAACTATTCAATACACATCCAGAAGGTTCTTCCGTCACCTACAGTTGAAATGTATTTCTAACGACTCCACTTAGTAATTTTTGTACATGTATATGCAATGCAATTTACGCAGAAACCTCTTTTGATTATTAGTCAAAATGTTGACTAATCGACAAAAGAATGCAAAACCGCAATTTTGACTATAGTCAAAAGACTAACCATGTGACAACCCCTTAATGATAAAAATGTCAACACTCTGTAAACATACCTAGACTTAAGGCGATAGCCGATATCGTCAATTCTTAAGTTAGACATACACTGAATTTTTGCAAAAATGGAAATTGGAGAAAAAAACAAGATTTTTTAAAAGTTGAACATTGATAATTATTTTGCGAAATTAAACTTTTACAATTAAGATAACTTGCTTGAATGGAAAAATTTTAAGCAATTCCTCTTGAAAATGATTACGAGAACTATGAGCTGCATTAAAAATGGGAATTTGGTACAAAAAGTCAACATTGAATATCTATAGTTTATTTACTAACACCATATCAAAGCAGTGATATTGAAGTAGTGCGAACAAATAGTTTTTTTGCGAAATATGAATGACATTGGCTTGCTATTGCTAGGAAAATTAGTCAATTTACAATAATTTTGCAAAAATATCAGAGGGTGAGAGAGTTTATGGCCTACTAAAGTAGATTTGTAGTAATCCTTCAAAGACAATATGTGAACATTTGAAAGCTGTGCGCCCATAACCAAATTAAGAAATTAGGCGCAACTACCTTCTAATAAAATTCACCGAATTGCATGTTTGAACTAGTTATTCCTGCCAACAGATGTTTGCCCCACTTAGTAATACACAAGACAACTTTGACCTAGACAAACTAAAAAATTTCCTATATATTCAAAATTGATGTAGCGATAATTTTTGGGAATCTTGTAAGTTTCTCCAGAATCATTTAATCTTACATGATTTCACTAGGACTACGAATTACAGTAGGACTATATATTCGAAGAAACATTGAACACATTTTAAAATTTTACAAATAATTTTTTGTTAACTTTGGTTAAAACAGAAGTTATGCCTTTGTGGCAAATGGGAACAGAATATTTTGGGGGACTTGGACAAATTCCATAAAACTCTACTATATTGATAATGATGATTAATTCTTTACTGAATGTGATTTAAATGTATTGAAACATTAGCAGTGTCCATAATTTCTATAAGTTTGGTTAGTAAGACGATTACCTTTTCCCTCTAACATAAGAACTACTGTCCAGCAAACAAGGGACATTTTCTTTATCTGCGTCAATGTGAATGCTCTCAATGGCACTTGGGCTTTGCGCAAAATTTATTCCTGAAATCTTAGTACGGGTGCCACCTTGAACAGGACCTTTGCTCGGTGAAAACTAAACAAACAATAATGCACAATTCAAGAAAATAAAAGAAAGGCTTTATGCGAAAAATGCGTACATTCTGAATAATTGGCCTGGTGCAAAGGGTATTCGCTGGAAGAGGAGAATCGCAGGTGGTGCTATGGTTGTAAGAACAGCTTTCAGAAGAATTGCACCATACACAGTGATACTTGATGTTATAGTCAAAGATGCAGTCGCCACAGTTATTAGCCAGCATCGAACAGTTGTAAATGGTAACTAAATGTAATATATTGACATAGCTATAGCAAAAAATACAACAAATCGGACTAGTGTGCTAAATTATATCACACATCTAGAAGAACCGAACTACATGGAATTTAATAAAAAATCAATCATATCTGTTAGCTACTTCCCTAAATTTTTAATAACATTTAATAAGATCTAAAGCGTAATAACATAATCACAAAGTAATAATCCAACAGCAATAATTTATTTATAAAATCGAATTTGCAGTGCAGCCGGAGATGGGAAGATAATTAGGAGAATTTTGTTATCACTCCAATTATCAGCCAAGGTTCTTGTAAGTGATTAGCGCGATTTATTAAGCTAAAAAATAAGACACATCGACTAAAGCAATCCAAATTTTACAATTTCATTTAAGCACACATCACAACAGTAAAATCACATATCTATTTCACAATAGGAAAACAGGTGTTACACCTCACAAAAATTTATCTCAGCAAGATTCCAAACTTATGTTTATAAAGAAGCACAAATGCAACTACGAGAGCAATCGGGATAGGACATTAACATTCGAAATAAGAATAACATATGTTTTATCAGCGCAATCATTTATTACAGTACACGATTTCTTGAGAAAATTGCATTAAAACATTTAGGGAGGAAAACGGACTATTCAAGGCTAGGGTTGTTGACTAGTACTTGTGTTCACAAGCTCAAAAAGGATCTCAAATATTAATTTCTAGATCCATATTTGATTCGAATTACATTTGTAGTTTATGACATGCCTTGATAACCTCTTACTTCAAAAACAAAAATGCAAAATAATAGTTTTTAAATACTTTAACATGACTAGTTGAGCGGTAATCTCTCATATGATATTATATGGCACCAAGGCATTCCTTAACACAACTTTTTCTGTATTCAGTAAATTGCAGCAACTCCATGGCCTTGATGAACGCTCTTATGTAATTGAACATTCTAATGATGCTAGAAAAAAATTCCTTTGCTAAAGTAAACCAAATTTTGAAGAATTTTTCTCTTTGTGATCTAAGAAATAGTCTGGAATTCAATAAAAATCAAAGTTGTTTCCTTATTAGGTGGTGAAAAAATGAGTGAAGATGCGAAGGAAATGTCAATGTATACTAGTGGTTGCATAGCGAATAAGCTGGAAAGTATTCTATCATGCGAAACTGGTCGGGTTATCATTCCGTATCTACTGCCTATCTGGAGCAAATGACCCATGGAGAAATATGAGGGCAGTCAATACAATTGTCGAGCTTTGTTATCCAAGACTTTTCTTTATTTAAATTCAACTTGAATGAATTGAGAATGTTTGACAATCTACAACAAACAAATGTCAGAAGTCTAAATGAAAGAATGTCAAAGGCACCCGCTAGGGTTCTATTGGAATCCCCACGTATTAAAAGCTAGTAGTTTTGCATTGTCAAACATGGTTAATATGCATTTTAACAACCAGGAAAAGGCATTCAAATATAGTCAACGCAAAGACTCCCTGAAAGTTTTACAAAACAACATACAACATTTTTAAGCATACTCTAAATTATATACAATATTGGCCAATGTTGATTATTGTAATTTTGCTATTATATGTACACAATATATTTACAACTGATATACTTTATTTTATTCGAAATTATCAGTTTTACAATGTCTTATAATCTTTGATTTCAGCATCTAAATTTGTTTGCTGTACTGAAGATAATCTAGTCTTGTACTAAAGAAGGCCCTGGCGGCACTATCATTTTAATCAGCAAAATGGCAAGTATATTTTTGGAGAAATTTACTAAATTACTCAGCAATGAAGAAGATAGTTAGTAAACAATTTAATTGAAAAATTGTTTTCAGGACACATTGAAACACAGATAGTTACAACGTTTTTAAAGTCAGCAAACAGTTACTGATAACTATTAGCGCAAATTTTGAAGAATTAATATTATTAAAATTCAAGGATTTTTCCATTTTTTATCAAGTCCTTATCTTATTTCTGCAGCTGTTTTCTTTGGCAATCAAGATTCACAGAGTAGCGATTGATTATGTGAAATTTTTAACTGCGAAAGTTCTGTAATGGTGAACTTGCAGTGTGGTGTTTAGCAGCATCGTTATGCAATGAGTTACTATCCATGTCAACTTTTGACCAATCATTGTATTAAAACTGCGCATAATACAGATTAATATTTTCGGATAGTGTGAAGTTTTTTTTAGAGTCGTCATAATAACATGCGCGATATATTGGAAACATGAAAGTCCAAGTGTTGACCACTTGCACTGTCCATATTGATGTAAGAGATAATTTCTTATTAGTTACACCGAAATTGCTGAGTTTATTGACTTTAACGTCCACCACGACGTCATCAATTAGCAAATGGCCATAAAAACAATATTTAACTCCGTATTTATGCCACAACACCATCATTTTATAATTTTATAGATCTCAAATTACATGGATTTGCATTTAAAAAACAGCTTTTGTTGATAGATCTTATTCGCTTGCCATTGGATTGAAATATCATGTGATTTAGACGCTCTGCAAAAATATGTGAGATACGATTTTATAACTATGGATACTACTTTCAAACTCTCTTTGAAATCAACCTCCAAGCACTTTAAAATAAAACGAAAAACAAAGCAATGTGGAAATGACAATATTTTAAATAAATAATAGAGAACAAGAATTTACAAAATAGAAAAATCGAGATTGTATTTAAGAAGTAAAAACTCAAGCACACAGATCAGGAAATTGGCCTGATCTCAACAAATATTCAAAAATGAAGATCGGAAAACCAATGCGAAATTCGATTATATATATATATATAT
>CABFPE010000953.1:80736-108145 GCA_900660155.1 Hofstenia miamia | reverse complement strand
ATATATATATATATATATAAATATACATATATTTTTTTTTCTCGATTATACCTATTAAATGTCTACAGCTTGTTAAACAAATCAAATGAAAAATTTGTGAAAGCAAAGAATATTTAAATTTCTGATTTGTTCTAAAACATTAAAGAACCTTTGCAATCTAAATTATGAAATGAAAAACAAAGCAAAATAATGAGGTTAATAATTTTAATCACATAACTTGCTCTTAAATTGCAACGATTAATCGCTAGCCAAGAAAAAGGTAAGAAATAAGGCAAAATCCGATGCAAATGGCATCGAAAAATTCACACAAAAGACCTGTCGTTCACATGTAAGGCTGTCAACAGCATACTAGATTTCATTGAGGGTTTTAGTGAGTTGCATATTAAGAGAAAGATTGCATTGTTTTCAAAAAAGGGTACACCCAGTCCTTTGGAAAAAAACACATTAAACATGGAGCTTAAAAAGTGTTTTCAATTTTGTTAGATTTTTGTGTGGTACCTTTTATTGCATTGGATATGTTTGAAAAAAACTTTTAAAAAATTGGAACAACATTTTTTACATCGTGTAAAATATGCTTAAGACACCCAATGGTTTGTTTAAACCAGTTGCATCTTTCACTATTGCCAAGCACTTTCTCGCTTATAACTTTATACAACCAGCGATTCTTTCAAAATTCCTCGCATCTTAAGCCCATTTGTTGTTGCAAAAGGCCCTAATTTCAACTTTTATAAAACGTTGCTGCATATTTAACAGTTCTTGAAGGTTTGGGATGCAACTTCACCCCAACAAAAGTTTACTTACAGGAATTAATGGCTAGGACGTTTAACTGAATGCTGTAAGCTTAAGAAAATTAAGTTATTTTAAAATTGCAGCGATTATTGTTAGTCAGAATCATGTATAATATAATTCTCATATGACTGCTATCATAAAAATTGAATAAAACAGTGAAGTCAAAATATAATGGTGTTTGGCCGGTTTTCATAATCGGAAGTGAAGGATAATTCAGTAGTTACCATGAAGATGATTCAACAGATAAGATGAGACCAATCAAGGAATGATTCTTTTTATAAACAGAAGAAAATAGCATATCCAACTGCCTGCGGATACAATAGAACTTTCTTTTTATATTTTCAATTATATCTTTCATGAAATGAGCAAGATTTTGACACCAATCAAAAAATATTTACCTGAATGAAATCCTGAAAATACGTATCATTTGCACTACCGAGGTTTTCAACATCCTTTTGAGGCGTATTCCATTTCCTGAACTATACGCCGCCGCCCAATTATTGTGTATAGCTGCATGACGTAAGCATCAGTGTTATGTCCATATTATGTAATAGTTCGACTACATAGTTCGTGCGGACTTGTGCACGAGCCAATAAACCTGATGCCATGGAAAATAATGCAAAAAATCACTTATGAAAAATTAAGGTTAAGTAGTCTGACGACATTTATGTTTTTAATTAAATACAAAAATTCTGTTTGTAATCCAGTATCTTTTCTGACGCCGCGGCTCGCCATAGCGGCGAGGTATTTTCAGCTGCGCGCCGCCGTTACTATGTTTTGCCCTGGCGAACAGCACTCTCCATATGTGCAATGTTAGAGAATTTACAGTATGACTTAAAATGAATTCGAATTCTGTTAATTTCTCGGCTAATGAATTCCGTAATGTCCTTGAAAATGATTTCAGTTTTTCAGCATAATTTAAAGTTTGTGGTTGAATTATTGAAATTCGTAATTCGTGAAAATTGAGCACTTAATTCAACTTTCCACAAGAAAAAATTATAGGTAATCAAAAATTTCCTGAAAAGCCGTCCATACTCCAAACCTCGGAATTTGAATAAGAAATGATGAGAAAAACTACTACATTTATATATGAAAGATTACTCCTGTTTTAACTTAACTGCAAAAATATTAATTATTAAAAAAGCTTCCATTTTGTTGATGGTACTGTTGTAAGTGTTTGCTTAGAATATATATATAACTTTTCAAAATTGAGCCAGAAAAAAGTCATTGCCTTTGAGAAAAATAAAATTATATTATTCACGAAATATTTAATGTAGGCTCCAAAGTTGATTGGAAGAGCAATTCTGGGAAACAAGGTACATACGAGACAAAATTATATCACAGATATGTTTCAAGTTTAATTGCAACTCGGTGTCATAGTTGAGATCATTTGGGCAAAAGATAGAAGCAGAAATCCTTCTTGACTATGGTTGAGTACAAAAATTCATTTGTCTATGATTTTCAAAAATCAAAAATTGAAGTTTTTATGAGTCATATGCTATTTTTAGCTAAGGCATCTAAAATTGTAAAAAATGGATTAATAAAAACTATATTTTTTGATTATGTAGTTGTATTGAAAACACTGAACACTTATGTACGCTACGTTATTCAACCCAAGCCATGCATGTTAAATATAAAAAATAACAGATTTTTTAAATCCGTCAGCAATGTTTTATACGAAAATGAACCGTTCCTTTTAAATTTACTCATTTATCTTTTGAACTATCGATTGCGGTTTTTTAATTAGTGTTAAACTTCTAGTGTTTTGAGACATGAAAAACGAATACGTGAACGAATTCTTCAAATGGGTCTTAAACCCGGAGTTTTTGGTAAAATATTGTAATAAATTACAAAAAAGTGGTTAAGAAAATATCACTTTGACAATTGATTCCTAAAAAGCCTTAAATTGAGCCTCCGCAATGCACGCAAAGAGTATGTAATTTCCATGACGTCTTGTTATAAAACCTATTATTTCAGAAGACAGCATATTGATCAAGAGCAATTCATTGATCATTATGTTAAGAATGCTTTTAAGTTTCTGGCGAAATGACATGATTGAATTGAAATGAGAATTATGGAGTGATGCTGGAAATCCAATTTTATCTAGAAAGCCATCGAAATGCAGACAGCATATGCTAATTACGTCGATCGACGTTCCGGAAAAGTGATAAAGAAACGCGAGATTTATTATGCGCGACGCATGCTGCCAAATAAAAAGCTTTACATAATAATTCTCAGTTCATTCACAACATTTTGACATATTCGCCGATAAAGTGGGAGTGCTCACACGCACTTGAGTCGAAAGTTTCAAGTCCACTCGTTGCCAACTACGACGCACTCGTTTGAATATCAAATGATTTAATTAGGAGGTAAAGCTTGCTAAATTTTCAATCTCAACGAGCTAGTAAAGTGCAATCACGATAAGAAATATGGCGTGTATTGCATTACGCAAGTGTTTACAAACACCGCAGCTCAATGTTTGCTAAATACAAGGACTACATTCAAAATAGAACTAAAACTATAATGGAAATCCACCAATCATGTTCTGTCAATCCTAAAAATAGAACTTTTACAAATAATTCACTACTATGCTCAAAAGACACACCTCACAATGTAGTTGAGATATCATACTCTCTCACTCAATAAAACCATTATTTCTACCACGGACGGATTTAGGGGTGTGAGGTGGTTGAGGCAGCACCCTCTTTGGCTTAAGTAATAGGGTGCGCAAATTAAATTTTCAAATTATATGTTTATGCGTTTATTGAAGTGTTGATTCCAATTTAGAAATATAAAGGTGACTCATGAATTTTAAATACTGCTGTTAATCAACTCATCCCACCGGTGTGAAAATGTCTAGATCCGTACCTGATTTCTACATGCACCAAAAATAACATTTCTAAAAAATGACTTGAAACCTACAGCTACTATAAAATAAAATGAAAAAAATTGTTACTAGTTCCCGCACGGCAACCAAAACTGGCAATTGGCATCATTTGGTTGCTAATTTATATTTGATTTTTGAATTTTATAAAAAGAAAACTTTGATTAGTCAAACGTCCGATTTTTAATCAAATTTATTATTGCTTGCTACGCGACAGATACATCTAAGACTAAATCCTCGATTACTTTAAATAAATTGGTTGCTTCAAGAGGCATTTTGCAAAAACCAGATAACATACTAGAAAATTTGGAATTAAAAATTAAAAAACCACAAAAGATTTTAACAAGAAAATAACTATTACAAGCAGTCTACTCTGCAACTTGGTTGATAAATTCTTTTTGGCAATATCTTTGATTAAGCAAACACAAATAGGCAATAGCAATTTTTTGTACTTTCCAAATAGAATTCTAATAAGACCTCTTCAAAAAATGCTTGACCCCAATAAAAAGCTGTAGGAAGACTTATATAGTGATAAAATAAGAAAAAATAAAATGTTTAAATTTTGATTAATGATTTTAAAATTAAATAATATTCATGAATTCCTATGTTCCTCAAATGAAAATTCAACTAACTTTTTTAGATTTTGACATGCCTATTAAAAGAAGAATGTTGTAAGAAGTGAATATATATATTAAAATTTTGAGACCTGTCACGAAAAGAAATTGATGGAGAAAATATTTATGAGTTGACATTAATTTCATAATGGTGACGTCGTGATGGCTTTTACAAAACTTCAAATTACATTTTCTTGAATTGATGATACTTTATAAACAGATGCGGTTAATGGCTCGCAGGGCCTGCTGCTTTGACGCCAACAAAGATTATGATTAATATCCCCCAAAGATATAACTAAGATGCTTTGTGATGTAGACAAAAAAGTGCACCGCAATTTCGTCTACTTACTAACATTCTATAAAGTAGAAGACATGTTAAATTACCCAAAGATGTTAACATGAAATTAACAATAAAATATTTCTTAACATAGTATAAGAAATAAATTAGAAACAATTCACGCTCCATGACAAAATGCATAATGTAAAAGGGTTTTTTGAATAAATTTAATAGTTTTGTTGGTGTCATGCGAACTCTTAAAATTAGACTTCAGAATATAGTTTTCTATTGGGTGTCTTTCTGTTTTTAAAATATTAAGCTCGCCCCTGATGCATATGGCCATTCTGATCGGCTTGCAATATTAGAAAATCCGTTTATAGGTTTTTGCATAAACAACAAACAAACAGTGAGCTTGACCTAGGCCCCTGTCGCACAATAATTAATAATGTATTATTATAAATATAATGCGTAATACGCAATTTTGTAAAAAATTTAGAAATTATCTCACGTATAGATAAATCGTTTCTAATAATTTATTGCTGCAGCAGCAGTTATTGTGTGTTTTTACATATCCGCCGCATTATACAATTTGAGCGAAAGTAATACGACGAAAAGTTTATTAATAGACATTATAAAAAGAATTTCTTCTTTATAAGTCAGTAAGTATATGAATTCGACTAAATATCTAATGGTTTTCATAAAAGGCGTTAAGATTTTAAGATAAAGTTGGTATTGTAGTCAATAATGGATACTGCATTGTGGCGTCTAAAATAATTGTCATAAACAATTAGAAGTGACGTGGTAAATTTATTGTCCATTCTCCATGAAAATTTGGGTAAATTTGCAAAAATGGATTTGCTTGAACATTATCGAGTTACTAATTAGGGAATAAAGCGGTGACAGCACAGTCGATGGATTCGGCGGAGGGATAAAAGTATTGGTGAGCCACAAATGCGTTAGCGACTGAACCTGTCAAAATCAGTGATGAGTGACAGAAGGCGAGGGAAACTGTCGCTTCAACTCAATGGCAGCTCTGTTACACTGGATGGATTTAATTTAGCCGACTTGGTCAAAGTAACCAGTTCACCAGGCGATAAGTGTACGCGCATTTTTATAAACTACTTGACTCATCGGTATATTTATACGGACATGAAAAGTGCGTGGGCGAAATTTTGAATTACTTAATGAGAGCTACAACTGATAGTAATTTTAACACAAATTTGAGGCCAAATCTAGTTAGCAATTGCAAGCATGAAGCAACTTGTTAACAATATTTTACCATGGTGCACTTAAAGCAAGAGCCATCTGCTGTCGTCGTAAAGAAAAAGTTGATATAAAGGAATATTTTATAGATGAGGGAAATCATTAGTGAGAGACTGGTGACTAAATTAAATAAAATAAAATCTGACAATCTGTCAATCTCGATTCCATCATTTATTATAATCGCTTATTGCAGTCATAAATTAAAAATTTAATCAAAGTGTGCTGATTCCTAATTATCAAAGATAGACAGTGAAAAGCATGATACAACATACATGCATTTTTAATAACTTCATTTCATGAGATATAATGCGACAAATTTGGAGTCGAAAATAAAGATAAATAAATGGTGTTAACTGATTAAGAAGCGATAAACCGCAATTGGAAGTAAACTGTTACTCAAATCTAACTGATCGGACGTAGCATCAAATGCGTTAATTGACACATGTATGTAAACAAAACCTGTCACTATCAATTGGGATAAAAGACATGGGCGTAAATACCATACTAGCATATTGAATTTAAAACAAGTCAATGGCTAAATGTATGAGTAATTGTGATATATGCATATACGGATTGTCACCTAATTATTTGAATTCGCATTTATAAAGCAACTTGTTCTCATATCGTATAATCCCTGTTGCTAACTTCATTATCTTAAATCTCGAAATTGATCTTTGGTCTAACCTTCGAATTTTTAAAAATTAACTCCTCACATTTCTTCTTTCTGCCTTATCTCAAATGCGATTTCTTCCCATTCTGCACTTGCTTCTCTTGTCATTATTTTCTCTAATTTTTTTCATATTTTTGCTTGTATAAATTAATTTGTATACACCGCTTTGTGGCATAATACATTTTTATTAATTTTATTATTATTACTATTATTAGTAATTAATTTAAACCATGAGAACCCGTTAATTTTGTACGCAATTGTGAGCAAATTTAAGAAACCCTGTGAGATAAAGCAACTTAATCAGAAATGCAACCAATGCAATGTTAAGGAACACTGTAGAATTATTTAAAAAGGACATTGCAATTAAATATTCTTACAAAAAAGTGTTAAAACCAAAAACTGAAGAAATTTATAAATTTTATCTATTTCACTGAAAAAACGTCTACTGCGATGTTCTATTAAAAAATAAAGAACATGGAGAACCGCTGGTTAAAAAAAGAAAATTGGTCGAAGTTTGCGACTATGGTACTAACGCAATAAAACAAGTGCAATGTGCTTGCAGATAGATTACTTCAACCGTATGTAGGGAATTTTTATGAAGTTTATCAACGATAAATACGTAATCGCCTCGCTGAACAAACAATCCATTATTTATATACATCTATTCATTTCCATGCATTTATATTTTAAACAATCGTCGATGACAAAGCACGCTACAAAGCAACAAAGCTAATTAAATATTAACATTTCTCATTTAGCCAATCAATATGTAACGCACTATGGCGAGAATCAAGATGTTTTATCTTCGGTTAACGGGGAGCTCTTAAGCCATTTGACCCATACTTACAAAATATCAATTCGCATTTCATCCACAAATCGAATATACTATAGAGAAGAATTATTGGAGAGATAGCCTACAAGAGTATCAACAAACCACTTTGGTTGGTTGCATTGTATTATTAAAAAACATGGTTTATAGGGGTTTGGGGAAAAAGAGAATTTGGTTTTACAATCAAACTTGAAATTAGCAATGAAAAAAATCATTATTATTAATTCGTAATCGCAAACGCATACAACGGGTTCTCATGGATCCAAGCGTTCATTATTTTACGATTATATTGGAGGTAGAACTATGTCTAAACAACCCAGCAAATTCATTACGACTGAGTCATACGTAACATTATAGTGTCAACCAGGCGCGGCTTTAGGGGGGGAGGCACCCGGAGGCCAGTGCCCCCTTTTTGGGTATTCTTAGATTTTTGTAAAAGTGTCTTCTTCAAATAATTTTTATGTTGATGTTTGCAAGTTTGATCCGACAATTTAAGTTGAGTAATGCATTAATTTGGACATTTAGAGGTTACATTTTACAATGAAGTTTTCTCTTGGAATTATTTTTGTTTAAATTTCCATTTTAGTTTAAGTTTTCTTGAAACAAAATTGGATGTGCCTCCCTGTTTTAAAAATCTTAAAGCCGCGCCTGGTGTCAACTTCTTTTTTCAGTTTCTAAGTTGCTTTTCAACATTGAATCTTAATACTTGTCTGGCTTTGGCAAACAAAATAGCAATAGATAATGAAATTAACAAAAGATAATTTAGCAATGCAAGAGACGAAGTGCAGCGATAAATATTGAATATGTATACCATTTTTGACATATATACATATAGGTCTCCTATTTCATGAATAAATGACTGGCTTCACAAAAAATATTATTGCACGCAATACTATGCAAACAATAACGCACGATTTGTAGGACAAACTGCTGTATAAACTTAAAGAATTCAATGGGTCGATTCCGTGGGACCCATTTCATGCAGTAACATCAGCAAAATAGATCATGCATTTGAGGGCCTTAGAAGATGGAAGACATACAAGATTCCAATACAATACATCAATGAATTGGTTATATATCTAAGGCCTAGACTCTAAGCTTCTAAGAAATAAATTCAATAACGTTGTGATTATATCACTATGAAGAGCACTTCAACTTTGCAGATCGCCAGGAAATTCTTTTCCTATATTAACGGAAGCTTTGGTATGTTTTCGTAGTGGAGATCACACCTAAACCTAGGCTTACGTAAGCATTGTGAATTCTGAGACGGTTTTATATGATGCTTCTGGAAATCTTAGTAGTTTATTGCTGCATATATCATATTATTATGCTAGGAAATAGTGAACTATTAAATCTATTTTCAATCTGAAAGCACCACATGATGAGGAGAGTCACTTCTTTCTTTTTACTTCTAAATCCACGACCTGGTTCGGTCCCATCGAGGCCCCGCTATCTCTAACTTTACGCACGGCATGCCTCAAAGTTTTTGTTACCTCCATAGGCTCAAAACCTTTTAAATACATGTACACTAGGCATGGAGAGAATTTAAAACATTAATTTTCAAAGAAAACTTGTCAATCTCTTCAACAACCTCTGCCACAGTAATAAGTTTTAACAGAAGTTTTCAACATTGCACTAATGTATGTTCCTCAATCGACCTACCCATGCCGCAAGATTTTCAAATTTGGAAATAGGCTTGGAGAAAATTCTTTGTAAATGACGCTAGGCAACTTAAGGTTAAAAATCGCACTAGAATAGATGTGACACCGAACACCTCAGTCAGTTGTAACAACAATTTCAGTTGGTTTAACAGTTTCATGATATTTGAAATAGTATATTTGTATATTTTCGAAACTTTTTATCGTATATCCATTTCTGCACACAAGCTTCTCGTATATTAGTATAGATACAGATAATACTCTGCAGATAAATTCATTACATATTAAAAAGTTTAATAAGTATAGTGTAATGGAAGACAGCTAGGTTTCAGTAGAAAACAAAATATTATTATAATTAATAGAAATATTATGGAAAAGTTTAGCAACATGCTGTATGGGGAAGTGTCACAGTATTTAATGAATTGTGCAATAATTGCAATATGGAAATAATTTGAAGCGAGTATTTAAAACATGCGGAATTCTAAAGAGTAATATTTCCTTAACATTTATTTTTTTAAGCTCATTGTTTTCAATGCCAGGTGCTGAGTCATTCCACTAAGTTAATATTGCGTAAGCTTAGAAAGTTTATCAAATTAATAGGAATTACCAAACGTACCTCCCATTAAATTTCAACTAACAATTGAATACCATTATACCAATCATATTCCAATGTTTTATGACAAATTAACTCAGAAAGACTACGTGAGACAACATCTAATTTAACTATAATCTACGACGAAATATCTAATCTTCTCATACTGTTGTTGTAATGGATTTCATGTAGAAAGCATAAAATGCAAACTTCAGAAACAAAAACTTTTCACTAGCAGCAAGACAGTAAGGAGGCGAAGTTTAACATACATGCGATAAGTTTTTAACTTTTTTTATCAGAATTTATTTTGCATGAAGTTGAGTCCATAAACTCAAAAAGCTAAGTCCACTCGGTGAAGGACATTAGCCAGAAGTAAAATGAATAAAAATATAAGCAAAAAGGTCCAATGTTGACCAAAGTTTCATTTTAAGTTCGGGGTAATTGGTAATCTTTGTTTGGATTGATTCAAAACAACTAAAGAATCTGCAGTTATATGCCATATTATAGGAGAATATGCCATTCCAAATGCACGTGTGAACTAACCTAGATATTTGGAAGACACCGAAAAGCATATCCTAGCGATATCCAGAGAATGCTTATCTATCCCTAACCGAAAAATCTCTACAAACACATTTTTGTGGATTACCTTATAATAAAATCAAATCAATCCCTGATTATAAAAAATGTTTAGGGGCAATGAACCAATTTACTACCACCTCGAACACGGAAGGTAAAATGTTATGTTAACACACTCATTTAAATATATTATTAGCGTTATTAACTGGATCAATTTCCTGTTTTCCATAGTCTTATAAAATTAACATTAATGTCCGCGCAATTAAATTATTTCCTGCAGCATAATGTTGTTTCAAAATCCTTCATCCTGAGGAATAACATGCACAGATTTGGCATATAAATTTGGAATTAAAAAATGATAAATTTACGATTGTAATTAGAAAAATTGCGACTGGGAATTTGATATCAAAAACTCAAATTCCCAATAAGAACAAAACCCGACGAAGAGCACGATTACAATTGTCAACTTTATTGTTAGTTTGAATAATTTCTATCTATTTAATCAAATAATTTACTCATGACTAAGACATCAAATAGACTCGATTGAGTAAATTTGCAAGATTTCTCAGAAATAGATAAAGTTACAATATATTCATTTTCTGCGAAATGTATACACTTAAGTAGAGGCAAAATCAATTAAATTTATTGGACAGAAAATTTCTTTACCCATATAAAGAGGAAGGATAATAATACATTTGTTAAACTCCCCACATTGACTTCGGCTCAGACTTGTCAACGAGCCCTTGAGCACTGCATTGGATATGCAACGAGCCCAAAACAAGCCTTTATTAAGCCAAGCAAATTTATAGCTTTTCATGTTAATTTGATTATGCAAATTTTTCATGCTTTTTCTTTCGATATACTTTTTTATAATCTTATTTTAAAAGGTTTAGTAAATAATAGGAAGAGCTACGTAAAAAATTGTTAAAAGGCACTGTTTTTGAAAAAAATTATTGGGCTAAAACGGGCCTCATTGAAAGATTCTATGTGGCGAGCCGAGCCGAAAATACTCAATAGTAAAATAAGCAGAGATTAAAAATTGCGGCTCGTTGACAAGTCTGCTCTGGCTATAGATTGAATTTCGAATTGAAAATTTGAGAAGATAGTTTTATTTATGTTGATATTTAAAAACACAACACTGAACAATTTAATGAGCAAATAGCAAGGTATTTGCATTACATTATACTGTTAACAATTGGAAGGTTAAGAGCAATCAAATAACTGCACAAACTATTTTGTTTATTAAAGAAATATGCAGTTTACATAACATAAACAATTACATTGACTGCGAATTATAATGATTAATAACCCGGAGTCACCAAATTTCAAAAATATATGAAAAACATAGTATGCTCCCATATTAATTCAACCGCGCTGATTTCATTTCTGAACACTGTTTTTGAGTTTCATTCTCCAGTATTTGTGAGAGATCTATTTGCTAAACTTACATGTATATTTATAACATTAGATTTGACAAAAGCGTATCATATCTATTTTCAGAAACTTACTGTTCGGGTAAACAACAAAGTCAAATGGAGTAACGAGGAACTTTCACTATTCTATTATACAATTTGACAGCATCGAATGTCAATTGCAAATTAATCATACAGACTTTAAAATGAAAATCCGTCTGCCATGTCTAACTGAGGTCACTACTCGAGCCGGACTCGCAGCTTTTAATTACATAGACCCTAGGGTAGGGTTCGGCGAGATCATCCAGTTCCATGCTATTTACTGTTATCAACCCTATGGTATTGGGATCTGGGAGTAAATATTTCAATGGGGCCGGAATTAAGATGGAACTGGAATCAGAAACGAAGATACTGGGATGTGCTGTTAGGGTATTACTAATATTTTTTAACAATTTTTGAAAAAGTACAAATTATGATGTGAGATTGCATGTGATCAAGGCTCCAGAAAATTTTATGGTACTGGCATGGGGTGCGAATGTGACTGTGAGCAATGAAACTCTTTTATCAAAGATAAAGACATCATCAATGTAAACAAAATTCGATTTTCAGTTAGACGAAGTATGTTACATTAGAAATCTTAATACAATTTTGATAATTTTCAAATCCTTATATGGCGGTATTGGAAGAGTAAATGTCATGGTGTATTTGGTGCAGGGATTAGATCCGGATAGTGAAATGAATATATCGGATACCGGATATATATATATATTGTTCAATTATTACTGAAGAAAACCCTCATTTATCATGTAATAACGACCTCTTGCGGATAAAAATAAATAATATTTATCATCGCCACAATCAAGTGTCCGAAGTGAAAGAATATTCAGCATACATGGAAATATATTGTCAAGACAACGAAATAGAATACGTCATGACATGTGTGACAACTTGCGTATCATGAAAAAAAGTTTTTCCGTGAAACTTCCATTTTTAAATCAAGTTTTATCTCAGAATTGATCGATAACATTGTTAGCCGGTAAAATCCGAAAAACAAATTAAATTTTACCGGATATCCGGATCCGGTTGTGTAATTGGCGATTTTAATGGATACCGGTACATCTCAAATTTGGTGCATATCCAAAGCAAGTATTCTCATTTTGCATTGATACAGGCCACTTATATACTATATGATTTTTGTAAGATGTCATTAGACTTTGGACAACTCGTTTTATAATAATTTTAGGAAAACATTGAACTAAATCGGTTCGAAATTTTCTAGGACCGTGCCTGCAATGATACTTATTACTTATAGTATACATAAACGAAAAAAACTAAGCATCGAAACTTAATAGCAAAAAATCACAAATACTTCGAGGGAATATTGGAATAGAGTTGGTCTAACAGCTAATGAGATCAGTTCTGTTGGCACAATCCAAAATATACGGTACGGTCAGCTTGCAACAGCTTCAAATTTTGATGAATTGCATAACAATTGAATCACGATAAACGCTGTCTATTCAAACTTCCATCGCTTTGTAATTTACCTCTAGACCACATTGTATTTCCTATGTATGAGACAAAGTTCTACATCTTCAAATTGAAGAAACACCAACTGGTTCAGCTTCAAAAAGTTCCGCATAAATATTGTAAATACGTCTTATTAGTCTTTGCAAGCAACATATTTTTGGCTTTGAAATGTAATTATAAAATGGTTAAAGGCAATTAAATGTTTTTGAATGATTAATTGCATAGATAGGATTGAAAGTAGACAACGACAGTTATACATTGCGGAAGTACTCACTTAGAGTAATTTGTCATAAATTACCTAATACAATAGTCGACATGAAAATGATTCCATGACATTCACAATCTAATAAAATAAAAAAGATGAATAACGCAGTGAATGATTAACGGCAGACGACGCCCACGCACATGAATAATAACTTTCCCGCGCAGAAAAAGTGGAATTGCGACACTGCTGTAAAATATAAATTTACTTTGAGAAATATAGCAGAAGGAAACCGCAATTCACAACTTCACAAGTGGGCGTATAAAAGAAGAGGCGCCAATGATCTTAGTGCCGGCTTCCTCTTCCAAAATATTAAACTAGAAAGACATCGGTTTTGTATTGATTACCACGCTAGAAAACATTCCAATTCTAAAGCAACGCACGAAATATGATTAAAGAAATATTTAGGAAAAGAAGGACGATTTATTTATAATGAAATACTAAGTTACGCTGTGAGACTCCAATTCTAAGTCGTCTGTCTTTTATGTGCTTAAAAGTTGCTTACATTATTTATTGTATTTCCAAGGAGTATATTCAATTTCCAAGACAAAGGTAAACATTTTGTGGGTAAAATTAACGGTAATTAACATAAAACTTAAGAAGATAGTCTCAAACGATGATTGGTAAAAATCACAAGTGACGAACAACTTAAAATCCAAATTCCGTTCTATAAAAAATTTGCACTTAAAATTATACGAAATATACAATATAAATTCTACTGAAAATACATATAAAAGAGATAGCAATGGTTGATAACTCAAAAGATATTTAAACACCTTGCTTATACACACAATAGCATTCGAGAGATGGACAAAGACTGGGTTAGGGTTAGGACGAAGTATTGGAAAAAATGGGTTGAAATTTTAAAAATAATATTTTATTACGTAACAATGCACGCAAATCAATACAAATGCAGCGAATCCAAAAAATTATATTTTCAAAAATACTATTTACACTAGAATTTACAATAGTACAATAGACTGTTCTAAAATTCAGTTAAAATTTTAATTTCAATGTTTAGATTATATTACATGTAGAGGTTTCTAAGATACCAATTTTTGGTCAATCGAACTGAATAATTAATGAAATATTTTTTATGAGGATCATAAAATGGACCTAAAATGGGCCAAATCAACATTAATTAAATTATACCGTGGTACGATTTCATGGGCCAGGATTAAACCAAAAAGTTTTCGGGTTCTAACAATCTTTGAAAAGGCTGGGGAGGGAGAGATACTGCTTACGGCAAGCAACATGCACGTGGCTCCTTTGCAGACCTGTCAACGAGCCGAGCCGACCTTGAGCAGAGCATTTGATATGCAACGAGCCCAAAACGAGCCTTTATTAAGCCGAGCCAATTTATAGTTCTGTTTTTTAATTTGCTTATGCAGATTTTTCATATTTTTTATTCAATATACCTTTTTTATAATCATATTTTAAAATTTTTATTAAATAATTAGGAAGAGCTATTTAAAATTTTTTGAGAATGCAGTATTTTTTTTGAAAAAATATCGAGCTAAAACGAGCCTCATTGAACGGTTCTATGTGCCGAGCTTAAAAATGTCGGCTCGTTGACAAGTCCGCTCCTTTGGCTACGCCATTAATACTAATAACATACTATTTAGAGAAAGTAGCTAGCTCTCTTTGTATGAAGACGGGGTTTAAGGGATTATGGAAATCTAATTTTTTACACAGCGTAAATGGTATTTATTACCAATGAACAAAATCAAAGAATATGTACACATAAATCCTTAACGGAACTATACGAACAGGAAATTGCAAATAATCGCTTTAAAATAAGGTTACTATTTGACATCGCAATCAAGCGTAAGCCAATTCCTTTCGCTGTAGCGACTGGTATTTATGATATTACAACGACACAATGACCCCGTATTTTGCTGTGAGAAACAGAGCCTTATTAATTCAATAGGCCATGGGTGGTATGGTATCAGCGCATTCATTAAATACCTACCAATTCGTATGCTAATAAGCAAGCAATCGTATATTAGCGTGGCGGGGTCACACAGCTTCCCTAAAAACAAATAGGCAACAGAGAACGTCTACCTCTTAGTGTTGTTGAGCTCAAAAGTTAACACAAAATTTTTGAAGGATCCGTTGCAGTAATTATTCACACAAATATTAAAAAGCAATGAGGCTAAACAGAAATTAAATAGAGGGAAGTTTTATTTCAGCTTTATGAAAAAACAATGATCTTCCGTATGTAAGTTAGTTTCCTATAAAAAATGAATGAATTTCTTAATGCATGGTATCTCAACTGGAAAGTATCTTGTATCATGAGTATCCAACTAAAACAAGAATTGTTTCATATCAACTAACAACATGGCAAACTTTAATACTCTCATCACAAACACAAAACACGTCCTTCAAAGTTTTATTCCCCGGGGTAACAACGTATGGAAATAAATGCTTACTTAATAAATGACTTCTACAACCGCATCAAAACCATAAAACGAAAAATTAAGCGTCTCCCTTTCAAATCCCTGCTAATAAGCGATATGTACACTGCCAAAAAAATTAAAGAAACTCTTCGATGATTTGTTGTGAAAAAATATGCATTGATAAATGGATATCATGATAAGTGGCATCGAAATTAATAATCAAGACAAATAAATAAGAAAAATTAAATTCTTAACTTCAAAGTCTATTGCAGATGTGTTTTTAAGCCTAAATTATCCGAAAGAAGATTGCTTTGAACGGTAATGTTTGCAAACCGTGTCAAGGATACTTGAGGAAATAGCGCAATTATAGCGTCTGGGAGTGTTCGCAGCAGACGTCATAAACAATGCTATGATTCTTAGAACGAGTACAAACTCTTGCTGTGATCGTGAAAACATTAACTAACAAATGAGTCAAAGATTGCGAGGTAATCGAAAAGTGACGAGATCAAACAGAAAAAATGGAATGTGTACTCAGGTTTTAGCATACACATTCATAAAATATATATTGAAATTAAGGTCATAGAAAAATAGAATAGTCGCTAAAGCTTATCAAATTTATTGAAGTCTTTCTCAAAATATGCAATTCACTTTGATTTCATATCATAAATTGATCTTATAAAAGCACAAAACTATTTAAAGAAAATACTGACTGAAGTATCAGTGAAGAGTATGATCTACTTGGATTGTAATTTTTTAAATTGCTTATTGCATTTCAGTGCCCCAATAGTGGAAAAATTGCACTAAAAGATTCCTTTATGTGAGCAATCGGTGTCATAAGTATTTACGATTTAATCGATTAACTTGAGAAATGAGTGTGCTTACACTAAAAATGAACTTATATGGGTCAAGTAGAGTTCTGTGAAAATACCGCGCATTGGATTCAACAAATTTACTCAAAATCTGAATATTAAGAATTATAATTGAAGTATACATTGTAAACAGTGATCTATCAAAATTCCTGTGAATTATTGTTTCAAAATCAAATGGGACCACGTTTTTGATTTACTGAAAAGGTACAACCAGTTTTGGAAATGTGCCTTGATTATATAATATATAATTATATAATGTATAAAACTGATATAATCAATTTGAGATGTGAAAGTATATAATGTGCTGAGATTGAAAATGAATAGACAATGAAAATTGCAGCGACGGCAATGAAGGTATTGGAATTTGGAATCCAGGTGCGTATAGATAATGAGTAATGAACGATTAGTGCAAAAACTGTTTATACACAACTGTTTATGTCTGAAAGAGTGGAAGCAATTAAATATACGCTAGGTAGGAGACAATAAGCGTTTGCGAAAATATGTATTTAATCCAAAAGGCGTAGCATATGTATAAACAGAAGGAATAAGGGTTTAATAAACAGTGCGCCGTGTGCCAAATTATCGTAAAGCAATTGAAATAAAATGTATAATAGAATAAAAGCGATGCTTCAGAAATTGTGAAGGTAACGCGTGAAAGGAATTACTCACTTTGACAGCCTCACGCTTAAACGCGCATCATAAAGCAAAGCACCCGACAACAAATTCTACAAAACACGCGCATTTCTTTATTATACGTGATGCCGTAATGTCAATTAAGGCCACGCACAATCATTCAATTGTGTTTAAATACCCTTAGCGGAAAAATGACAGCTAGCGATGAAAGAGAAAACGTAATCAAAGTAAATCATTAAGAAAGATATCCAAAACAACAGTGGCATGTACAAATACATGCGTAAATTAAAACTATTAGAGGGCATACATGTTTCAGTGCTTGAAATGTTTCTCCACATGCAAAAGGGAAAACTTATTGTTTCGAATTGGTTATAATTAGAATTTAAATTCTTAGATTATTCAGAATTTCAAAGATTTTCTTAGTCTTCATTTAAATTCTAGGGAAAGCCAAGATGTCACTTTTCATTTTAAAAAATTAATTCGGGGATGAAACAATTTACAGAAGATTTAAATCACTAGTGTGGAAATAGAAATGATTTAGGTTGATAGAGCGGAATGTAGGGCATGGTGAAACAAGAACTTAATGATCCTCCCCTGTCACCAGGTTACATATTTAGTTCAAGATGTCATCAATTTACTTTTGTTGAAGAAACCTTTTGTTTACAAT
This sequence comes from Hofstenia miamia, assembly GCA_900660155.1. Taxonomy (NCBI): domain Eukaryota; kingdom Metazoa; phylum Xenacoelomorpha; order Acoela; family Hofsteniidae; genus Hofstenia; species Hofstenia miamia. The sequence continues at coordinate 90,224 of CABFPE010000953.1, read as the reverse complement.
TTTTTTTCTGTAAAAATGGGTGTCAGCAGTTCTCCTCCCCCGTTATAAAATTCCTAAACGCGCCTCTGTGCCCTACTATACAGCTCCAATTTTCTCAATATTTGAAAAGAGTTTAAAATCTGTTTCCATGATCCCAATGATAAAGACTCAATTAGAATTGAAAAGCAAAAATTTGATTGATCCAACCTTATTCTTTTTATAAAATATGAATAAAATTGAACTTATAATAAGATTGTAGAGAATGGTAATTGTAAAATATTACATGACACTGAAAATATGTTTTAAAAAATTGTCCAACGCTATCAAATAACATCAATCAGTGTAATAAATGGGAGAGTAGTAGTTTATCAATAAGTGGCTTGCGGAGTTAATCCTAACATTTATGAATGTTTATTTAAATGTGGATTGAAATCAGATAGGAGGTAGATCTAAATCCGTCCCCATTGCTGAAAGGAATGCAAAGGAAAATCTAACAACTCTAATTAGCCCGCGAGTACTTTCAAGAAAATGATAAGCTAATCCTCTGAAAATGACACACGCATTTTAAAATTGTAATTGAGATTGGGTTGGTTTTCAAGACAACTACATTTTTATAACAATCTATGCTTTCCTTGGGAGTCGGGTTCAGGGTAGTCAACTGTTTTTTGCAGTGTCGTTTTTAAATGTTTTTTTTCAAATTTATACAGGAAATTTTGGAAAATAATTTTTGGATTTCGTCCATTCGTAATTTTATAGCCGATTTTCTACCAAACAAATCAGACTTGTCAATGAGGCGAGCTTCTAACGAGCAGAGCCGATTCGAGCCGAGCTTGAGCACAGTATTTGATATGCAACGAGCTCAAAACAAGCCTATTTTAGGCAAAGCAAGTTTATAGTTCTGCTTGTTAATTTGATTATAGAGATTTTTCTTATTTTTTGCAGTCAGTATGCCTTTCCTATAATCTTATTAGAGAAATGTTTATTAAATAATAGGAAGAGCTATGTAAAAAATTCTTTGAGCACATATTTTTGAAAAAATACTGAGCTAAAACGAGCCTCATTCAAAGATTTTATGTGGTGAGCCGAGCTGAGCCGAACTTACACAAAATTTAAACGAGCCGAGCTTGGAAATGTCGGCTCGTTGACAAGTCTGAAACGAAAAATGAATATTGATAAGTTTCTCATAATTCAATGTTTGCTACTATAAGTGCTTTTAGCAAAATTTTCCTACATTGAGCTATTTCTGTCTAAAAGCACAAAAACATTGTTTTAAACGTTTAAAACGTTTGTTTTGAAAAAATACACTTTTTCGCCAACCCCGGTAGGGTCGACTCGCCTAAAATAATCTAAAGTTATGAAGCTCACAGGATATTATGCATTATTTCTTAGTTTTCTTCTCGGATAGTTACTCGTTTCAATTAATTAGTCATTCAAAGAGCAATTAAATTATTCCCACTGAAGGAATCATTTATAATAGAGAATTATTAATGAAATTCTATACACATTATTATGAAATTTCATCCAATTAAAATATATGCATACATCCAATGCCATTTACATTATTTTTATAATTTTTAAATGATGTTCGTGCTTTATATGCATTATTAATTTGCGGTTGTACTCATAACTGCGGTTTGAAACGTAACCATAGTTATCCATTTTTCGGCTACAGTCGATTACGCTTAACTTAATAGGGTTGAGACGGCAAACAATAAAAATTTTTGCATGTGACATATTGAAGACGAGGGCATTCATTGGGCCTATCTAGTGCACCATCCTACTTGTCTATACAAAGAAAGCTAGGCCGAGCTTAGTCAGCCACAATTACCAGGCGCCTTATAGAAATTGAGCTATTCCGTAGGAGTATAATTACTATTAAGAACAGTATGTACTGCACGAGGTCTAAAGTTTAACTCGTCTTTGAAATGAATAATAAATTAAAATTAAAACCACCACAGTTACGACCGGTTAAGTTTACTATGTATTTTTACAACTAATGATTAAGCACATAGCAGTAGTATCTCGTTTTACAACTAAGTATTGAGCTATTCAGGTAAACCGTTGGTATTGGTAGTCAATGGCAAGTGTTTATCTGCATGAAGAACACCTCATCATATGATTACCATCGTCCACTTATTCAAGTGTATAGTTGTAAAAGTCAAGAACTTAGATGCTAATCTTAAAAAAAACAATTTAACGTTTATATAGAACCTTAAGAATGATTGAAGGCTAGAAAAAGCCTAACGTTCAACCAAACATGACGTTCAAAATTATCTATATAATAAAAAACTAAGTTCATCGCTAGAATACTTGAAAGGAGTAACGTTTTGGTGGAAAATGAATGCAGGCAACCATATATTGACAGCCTTAGAATAAGAATTCCAGAAATGCCGATTCGACGAAAAACGAAAACATGATCACAAGGGAACACGTTGTTTGTAATATTAGTAATTAAAATAAAACTTGGGATAGTATAAATAGTTTAGAAACATGAAAAACACGAATCGGTGATAGAGACGCCGTGTAAATTCTTGGGAAAATATTAGTTTAACAAAGTATTTACCGACTTGTTGAACTTTTTCTAGAAAATAAATATTTAGAAAGACGTTAGATTAGTGAAATGCTAACAGTAATAAAGTTAATACATGCAGTGCTTACTACAAAATGCAACGAAACATGCACAGGCGTGCCTGAAACTACTTAGTCGAACTCTTTAGTAAAATTAGTGAATTGGAATTTCAAGGTACTTTACAATTTTCACCTAGAGGTTGCAAAGTTAGCACCATCAAAATCAAAACTTTTAGAGAATTTGATAATCCAAGCAATTGTATATGTACTATATAGTTTTTTAATAAATTGGTGAAGTTGCCCATGAAGCCACGATCGAGGTGTTTAAACACAGGCTTTTACTTACAAATGTTAAAAATTAGATTTTGAAATTGGATCACCTGAAGATGTGCCCCCCAAAGCTTTGAGGGGGCCATATCTTCAGGTGGAAAATCTTGGGGGGAATATCTTCAGGTGGAAAATCTTGGGGTGAATATCCTCAGGTGGAAAAAGTCGGGGGGTTAGGGGGGAGTATCTTCAGGTGAGGCTATATCAGGAAGTTGTGGGGAGGGGGCATATCTTCAGGTGATCCTTGAAATTTAACAAAGTGTGGGGATCAAATGTACAATTATCTAACACTTCATAAAAACGTGTGGTCGTTCTCTCTCCTCACGTACTTCCTGTGATTTACACTATGAGGAGCCACAAAGTAATGTACTGCAATAGAGATTTATATTAAACGACGCCTGCCGTCTTTCGATGGGTCAATTTCACGACTATTAAATTCGCACGATTACGCTTTAATTACACTGAAGAAGATGGGTTTACAGTGATAAAGCTTCGTTGTAATCTGGGAGAGCACGCCGTTAACAGTGGGGCCTCCAAAGTGCACAAAACAAATCTAATCTCAAATTAAAGTTTGACAATTCTAAGTACAAAACAACTGTCTCATGAAGTACAAACAAATTGTTTGGATAGTGAATTTATTGACTAAATGTGTTAAGCGCAAACAATTTGTCTATTAAATAAGCCGGATGCGCCAACGCTTATTTGCCAACACAAAACAGTTAATCAAATCGCACTTGAACCGCTTCGACAGACTTTCACCATGTAAATCAAATTACAAATCCACTTATAGCAATGAAAAACCGCATCAATAAAACAGAAAAAAGAACTAATCACCATAATTTAAAACTTAAGTTATAATGCACTACATATCAGACTTGTCAACGAGTGGAGGCGAGTTTGAACACTGCATGAGATATACAACAAGCCCAAAAAGAGCCTTTATTAAGCTAAACAAATTTATAGTTATTCAATTTGGCTTTCTCATAATCTTATTTTAGAAATGTTTATTAAATAATTGGAAGAGTTACGTAAAAATTTTTGAGAGCCCAATATTTTTTAAAAACTATCGAGCTAAAACGAGCCTCATTGAAAGATTCCAAGTCGACCCGAGCTTGAAAATTTCGGCTCGTTTACAAGTCTGATACATAATGAGTCTCAAACAAAAAAAATAATACATTGGGTTTTCATTTTTGTTCATAGTGAACAAAATTTCTATTAAATATAAATCTTAGAAATTAAACCACACATCGAATTTTATTATTTAGGAAATGTTCTATACTGTGTACATTAACTCTATCATTTAACATGAAATTTATATACTAGTATCTTGGTTGAAGAAATGGGCACTACAGATAAAATATAGTATCCATGAAAACCAGTGGCGCGTTTAGGGGGCAGGAGGTCGACCGCACCCCTTGCGACCAGCTGCGAACATTTAAGAAAAATGTTCTCTTTTCCTCAAAATTGAAATTAGTTCACTTTAATTCAAGATGTTATCAATCAATTTGATGCTAAAAACAGACGATTTCATTTTGTGTAGGCTTAACTTTTGCTCAAAAAACTTTTTTTACAATTTTTTTCTGTAAAAATAGGTGTCAGCCAGGCGTTGTAAAAAATCCTAAACGCGCCACTGATGAAAACAATCAAGGCCGACTATGCTAATCCGTTAAGGAAATAAATTTATCTAATCATACTTCGTCCAGTTGAGTTTACCCAAATAAAACTACCATTCGACACTTGTAATAGTATTAGAAACCACTGATTTCGCCCAATCCTACCATCCAATCATTGATATCACAAATAAAGTGAAAAAAATTTACCCTGATCAATTTAACAATAAAAAACAAGAACGTAAGATTTCAATCAAAGCAGTTTCAAACAGGTTTGGCTTAAGGATACTTTCACTTTCAAAGAAATATGGATCTACTATCCAAATCCAAAAATGGAAAGCTGATAAAGAGTTATTCTATATAAACATATCGAAGTAATGATTCATATCTAACTGACGTTTCTAACAGCTATAGTAAGTGTGAAACTAAATCATTTCAAACAACCTTGAGACTGTAGTGTGAAGCACTCTCCCAAATGGTAGCACCGTTGAAAGTACATTATTGACAAGTTTTAGTAAGAAAATCGTGACGTAGAGTTCAATGTCATTTATATCAATCAAAGAGAATGACAAGTCTTTCGAATGCATTATCCTTGTTTAGTGAAATTACCATTGGAATTCAGGGAAATTCATTTCCGTAAAAGATTTCACCGGTGCTATTTGGGTTTGAGTGGCATGCATAGAGAAAGCGATAATAAAGGCAACACAAAGCTACTGTGATGAAAGCGTGCAGTACCCCCAAACCAGTAAAATTACCTTTGACATTGAGTCGGGCTAAAATCAAGTGCGTAACATTGAAAGACAATTTAGGAAATATTCGGGAACACCGAGTGTTTCAAAATAGACAACCATCTACATGCAAACACATGTGCAAACACAACACACATTTAAACATTACTGTTTAGCACTGAGCGCATGTTTTATTTCGTTTTAACCAAAGTAAAACTTTATTAATTAATTCAACAATTTATGTCAAGTAATACTATGCGAACAATTCATTCTCTAACCATTAATCGATTGCGCAATCATCGCATTGTTCATAAGACATGCTTAAAACATGGAACGTACAATACAAGGTTGCCGACATTCGTAAGATCGCAATTCTCCAACATCATTGATGATATAGGGTAAATGAAACGAACACAAGGTTAACAAGGGCTCAGACATCAGCAACCAGTGTTACCTTTCAGTTAATTATTTAAACTTTGTCAGTTGTTCAGTTCGTTAACACAGCAAACAAAGTACAGTATTAAATTACTTTCATGCAATACAGCATATGAGATTTCTAAATTAAAGTATTATTGTCATAAAATAGCAAGTATTATATAATTCCAGACATGGCTTCCTAGTCTATAACAAAATAATGGCGATGTCGACGATTAAATAGCATGGACTAATGCAGAAACAATTAACTGATTCATTAAAGAAAGCTTTAAAGAGTAGCGGTTCAACATGGATTAATGGTTGCATGAATTCAAACACACCAAGTAAGGAATAGATAACATTCTTCACTTTGGATGAAAGAAAGAATCGGGATTCCCGTGCAGGAGACAATCCCAAATAAATGGGAAATCTGCATCATCGGCACGTGTTGGAATCTAGAACTCTTCTTCTTAACATTGTGAACTTTACTAAAATGGTAATGGGCTGAATTGGTGAGACGTGTGAACTGCTAAATGATTCGTTCAAATCTACTTGGTTCTACATTCAATACCTTACATTGTGGAAAGAGTTAGAGACTTCCTACAAACAAGTTGATTTTGAATGCAAAGCATATTTTGCGCGGAAAAACGAGAAGAAAAATTATAGAATTATAAACAAAAGCATTTTAGAGGAATACTAGTAAGCGCGCATCGTTTGAATAAACGACGGACAGCTTTCCCATTAATAATGCGTATGAATTAAAAACATGGCGAGAGGGGAATGGTATATATAAATGCATATATTGTTTACAGCTGCAAGTCTCCATTAGAAAAATCCATTGCCAGGCGAAATTAGAGTCAGTTGTAAGAAAGTTAATCGCTCCTCTATCAAGTAAACTCAGTGATTAAAACTCTACTGGCACGCTAGTAAATTTATATGTTATGACACGCGATAACAACAATACTGTATGCAGTCCACTAGTTAGGAAGCTATAAATCATAAATAAAGATATAGGTCCATTATCCCAAGCATAAGTTAAACTCTCGAACAAGCCTAGTTACCCAAATGTGTGGGAGAAAGTTATAGGCTTATATGGCAAAGTATATGTAATGAAATTAAATTTGAATATTTCATTTACCACGAATCTGCCTTTGATAAAACTCCACTGCGTTGTTTATTATGCTAATTTTGCGTGAGAGAGGACAGCTTTTGTTGGAATGCAGTGCATTTATTTATTCAGATGTTATTTATAACTTTGCAAGAGCTAGACTTATTACAAAAATTACCAACGTCACGCTGCGCAAATGTTATAAAACGTAAATTTGAAATCAGTGCTTTTGCGATAATGATGTTAAATATTTCTGTATAAAATAAATAAAGAGTAATGGAGCACATTAAATAGTTAACGGAAACTTCCAAAACTTTGTTAAAAAATGCACTAACCTTTAGACCAGCGACGCGATTTTTACAAATAACATTATTGGGGTTATCCACGTAAAGGCACTGACTGCTGGACACACACCAATCACAGTTGAACCGAGAAGAAGTACACATTGAACAGCTAAATTAATATTAAGCTTAAACCGTGGAGAAAAAATAACTTCATATAAGATGTGAGCATACATTAAATTGAATTATTAAGAGGTCAAAATAGCAGCTAAATGATCTCTAAACACGCGGTGCTCATTTATGCAAGAACTAATCAAAATTGAATAAAGAAGGCAAAACACAATAAAAGCTAAGAATACAGGATTATTTCTAACATCCAAAATTTTTAGCTATGTCTGATGTTGTCCATAAGACCCCGGTGAAAGAACTATGTAGGTATTAGATGCTGATTAGGTGGGAATATATTTTCAGAGTGGACAATAAATAAACTACGTTAACAATGAATAACTATAATATTTCTTGGAGCATGATGTTAGTGAAGGCTCCAAGTAGTGCTTAAAAAGCTTGCACGAAAAATATTGAGACCGGGAAAAATGCCATACACCTTTATGTATTTCTAATCACATAAGGAAATTGATCAAGGACTTCGAATCTTAAGGTATCAATTTCTAATTAGGTAGTTCAAAACTAAACAAAGGCAATTGTATTCAAAAATAAATAATCGTAATGAAACACATTTGTATCCTACAATTATCTCTGGCTTTTGCAAAACCTTGCGATTTTCAAAACAACAATCATAAGCAAGACAAGAAACGAGAAACCTTCACTTATAATCAAAACTGCCTAATAATTGCCAACGAAAGCGAAATTGCAAATTTATTACTGATGGAGAACGTAGGTGTTTTTACACTATTTCTTAAAGAAAGAGTAATAAACTCAAGAATGTTTTTTCTAATTGTGAGGTTTAAAATGTAAAAAACAAGAAAATCGAAACCCCACAATTTAGGTTCACTCGCAGTTTATAATTAGTTTCTTGACATTATTACTGCTTCTAATTTATAATGTAGGCTACGGTCGTCCAATAGCCGGAATCTCTGACAATTACGCGTAATTCAAAGAAAAAACCCACTTAATTTAAATTCTGATTAAATATCGAAGATGATTATTTCAATTAATAGACAGAGGGGTAGCCAAAGAAATCGTATTTCCCCACTGCATTGATTTAACGTGAAATATTATTGGAAATAGAATTTACAACTTGGAAACCATAAATCGTGCTGGGGGCAATTTCAGCGAAGAGCAGGCATAAATTATTAAAGCATTTTAACAAAAGTGCTGACATTAGCTGGATTGAATAATGAATTAGAGATTTTCAAATTAACACACTACAACAAATGGCAAACATCAATAGCAGATGGGTTGTCGCGGGAAAACAGTTCGCATTAAGTCATCGCGCAGCTAGTAATTAATCACGAACGCAACGTATACAACGATGTCTGCACCTCCTTCACTGAACTTCTCATTCGCAACGCATTCCCAGACACACTCGAAGCGCAAGGTTACGAAACGAGAAAGTTTAATTAAGCAGTTGGTTAGTGTTGGGAGCTTTGCTGTTTCCATTATATTTATTCGTAAATGCGTCATCCGACATTTCCATTAAGGGACAATAATACTTAAATTCATGGAAATGCAAATTCAATATTAGCAAAAAGTAAACATCTACTTTTTATCGCCTTTAGTAGACCTTAAAGTATAAAATTAACTCATGCATAATTAAACGGAAGCAAATGGGAAAACACACTTCTATCAAGGATTATCATTCTAGAATCTTAATTAAACTCTCCATTTTAAGTAAAATTAAATAAACATCTTCAAATCATATTTGGTATTGAGCCTGACGAAATCTCTTCAAGAGAAAGACGAATACTCGCACTGCTGGTGTACCTCTTGGTTAGGTAAAAGTTTAGTATAAAGAATAAACAGAAGTGAATATAAAATTTACTGAGCATAAATACATTATCTGCATTTATGCGACGTTGTAAATAAAGAAAATATTTATTTAAAGCAATAATAAATTTGCTATACCTCGAGGGAGTAGATTGTGAAGGAGTGTGGACAAGAGCAAAAAATATTTGAATTTGCCTTTCAATGTTTAAACACGTTTGAGAATGCATTTGGATAAATAACGATGTTATAATTAACGGAATTGCATTGATAGAACTCAACAATAGGCTTCCCAATATGAAATGCAAAAGGGACAATAATTAAAGTTCTTCTAATGGCCTAAAGTTTGGGGCACATAGCCAACTGAATTTCATTAAGGGGCCTAGATGAACTAAAATAAGACGATATCTGGATTGATATAAATTTGGCTCAACCTAAGCTGACAATGGGAATAGCTAACTCCTTTTTAGGTAGTCTTGACCATACTATTTAGTTTAATAGATTCATTTAACATATCTATATATATATA
>CABFPE010000953.1:64491-80677 GCA_900660155.1 Hofstenia miamia | reverse complement strand
TATATATATATATAAGATCTTAACATTTTTCTTACACATTTTTTTAAAAAAAAAAGAAAAAAATTATTTTTTATTTTTCGAGAATTCTAAAAAAAACCCCCAAAAAACAAAAGGGGTTCCCATTTTTTGAAAAAAAGATACTTTTTAAAAAAAATTTGTTCAGATTTTGGGGAAAAGGGAATAAAATTTGTGACACTTCATTAGCAAACCAAATTGGTCATTTATATCAATAAAAAAACAGATCTGTTAAACAGATTTTAAATATTGTCATCACAAAGAATCTGAGGTGCTAAGAAAGTGTATAAGTATTTACCATGACACAATTATAGTGTGATGCAAATATAAATTGATTTGAAAAATTCATTCGTTTTACGCGCATTTGCAATATTAATTGAAAAAAACTATTTACAATTTCAAGACGTGTTTATAGCAGCTCGCAGTAACACTCGACTACCAAAAGCATCACTTCACGTATTTATAGAGTGCATATAAAAAACAAAGTCATTTGCTAATAATAAAAGTGGAGGGAACATATCATTTACCTTGTAAATAAGGTGCAGTCGTAGACTGATACGTTCGTGGAAGCAATTTGAACAGGAGCGCCATTCTTAGTGAACCATCCCGATATGTCAACGGGGATATCTACACAGGCTTTCATATACATGGCTTAATACAACAGGGAAGCACACGATGAAATAACAGAATAGATGATAACACACGATATAGACACAAACTCAACTTTACATAATGAAAGACTTTTCTATTAAAATTCTAAAACATTTTGATTGAAAAAACATCAATTAGCACCACAGTTCAAGCAGCTTGAAAGAGAATGGAACAAGAATTGTCCACAAACAGTTATAAAAAAGAGATATGTAAAAGTGTAAACATATAAATGTAATCATCTATCAGAGCAGTTAATTTGAGAAGACAAAATTTTAGATTTTTGTACAACTAAAAATATCATTTCAGATTTATAGAGCGCACGCGAACAAAATCGGTGAATTTTCAAGAGAGGAAGATTTAAGTTTCAAATCTTAACGCCTTCAAAAAACCGAAATTTTAACACAAAAGATGAAATTTTCGACTTTATATTTCTCTGCCATAAAATTACATGATATCGGCGAAAATATGCAGAGCATTAAAACTCTCCCTTAGAATATAAATTATCTACACAATTGGGAGTCTTATATGAATTTCGAAGGAGTACAAAAAACGTAAAGAAAACCCAAAAATTCAATAATGTAATCCAAGTTCTTAACTGCAAATCTCGAAAAAGAAGAAAACGAATAGTAAAAAACTGATTTTAAGTGTTCAACTGTAACTTAGAAAAAATTCAAATGACGTATCACTAACTTATGAACAACTAATGACGTTCCTCAAATACACGAAACTGCGTTGAAAAAATTACACTGTACACACAGAACAAAACAAATATTGCGGCGCGTTTGTACTTCCCGCTAAAAACACCATATTTCCGACATCAGTGAAGTCAAAGAAATTAATCAATATACAGCGATTCCCTACCATACCATGGAATTAAAACAAGTGAACAAAATTTATTAAATCGCTTATGTCAATCGTTTCTTTCTGTGTTTTTCCGTTGTTTCTAACATTGAGGTATGATTGCATAAGCCTTTACATTTGCTGTTACATATCTTAATGCGTTTGATAAAGAAATTCTGCATACTGAGATAGGTCTAGAAAGATGATAAGAGGGTTTTCCACAGTTGAACACTTAGAAGAAAAATATACTCTGATCCTTCAAAATGGAAAAAAATGAATTTATAGTAATTTTCTTGAATGTATTTGTTTCTAAACAAATTAATAGCGACCACTTATTTTAAATCCTGACTCCAGGAGTCACAGCAATTCAAAATTTTAATACTTCTTTATGAGCGTGAATTCTTGGAGCCTAATGCATAATGTGCAATTAGTAGCAAAGCACGAGATGGGAATTGATTGCAAAACTAGATGCTAGTGAGAATTGGGGAATTTGAAAGCAACAAACCTCAGTCGAAAGACTTTTAATTCAATTCCAAAGAAAACGTGGTTAAATTCCTGAAAGATACGGCAAAAGTCCATTTAATTTCAGACCGACTTAAATTAAGTCAAAGACAGTGCCTCCAAAATCGCAATTGCTATGCAAAAGGAGGCTGCATGAGGGAACACATTGAATATTAGGCCCGAAAAGAATTGTTACAGCTGCATTCAAACAAGGGCTATCTCAACTCAAGGAAATCATTCCAAATTCGTACATTTGGAAGGCTTTACAGTTGAGAGTAAACATTAGTTTAATATATCAATTATTACAATCTCTATGACATTGACAATTTGATGAGAGAGGAATAAATCAAGTATACAACATAAAACTCAGATGTGCAGCGAACCATGCAAATAAACAGAAGGACGAATCAACGGAAAGTCAGTTATATAAAGATTGAGCTATTAACAGCTAAAAGAGTTTGTTAAAGAAACACCTAATCATCCAAGTTAAGTAAAAAGCTGAAAGCATGCTCTGCCCAAAGATGAATAAACATACCTTTGAAATAGTTGTCTAAAATATGTTTAATACATTGGTAGAATAGTAAATATAATTGGGATTATAACCACAATACAGTGAATTTAAAGTATGGTAATAAAATATAGAAAAATACAATCATACTTGAAATTTAAGTATTGTAGAACAAACCTTTTCGTAAATTGAGAATCTCTGATTTAATTTCACAAGTTATTATGCTGGATGAGTAATCAATGTCTGCCTGGGCGTGCTGTCCATCAAAAAAGCAACCAAAGAGAGGATTCTTTGGCTTAGGGAGAATATTAAAAGTAAATTTAATCTAAAAAAATGGACTTACTCCTTATCATATATTTTGAAATGGCGGTAAATTTTGTATCAACGTGAATGAAATGTATTTAAATAATATATAAGAGCATGAATTTATGTGAATGACATTATTTTAAATTGTGAAATAAAAACTCATATGGATGAATATCTAAAATAACTAGAGTCAATTATGTATAAATCATGTACTTTTCGTTCAGGATTATTTCTTGTTAGCAATCGGGGATTAACATCTAATATTGAAATGCAGCTTGTGTTGAAAGGGAGCCACTGATTTTCACTGTCGGCCAGCATAGAACATTCTCGAGAAGGCTTACATTCTCTGGTAACAATGCACCACCCGCAATATGGTCCCGCCGACGAAAGACAGCTATCGCAGTTGGTGAAATTTGAACAATCATAAAGCGGGACTGATTTGAACTAAATCAAATGGTACTTTTAAGATGTCTATAAGCATATCTATTTACATCTATGATATATTTAGGAAAAATTTCGTTACGAAAGGAAAAGTATCAATATAGATTTCCTTAGATCAGATAGATAGAATTTCTAATTTAATGAGAATGATAAAATCCAATCTTGAATGATAATGGTATTATTCTGAAGACCAGAATACAGTAGCGGACATTAGAAAATAGCTAAAGATGACAGTAAGCAAGCTGGACTAACAAAGAATGTTGACAAGAAACCGTAAATAACCTAATTATAATAATGTTACACTATCAATATTCAAACTTCAATTGCATGATTGTAAATATTGAGAATATAAAAAGTTGGTTAGTAAAAAATCTTTAAAGCCAAGTTGAATTAAAAATTACCGATATTTTATCCATTACAAGCAATTTGGATGAATTCATTATTATCATATCAGAATGGATGGTGGGATTTGTATCACCAAATATTTGAACTTCTTCGTAAACGGATGCCTCATTCTTGTTATTTACACATAGCTAAACATGTTTCAACAAACATTGAAAGAGATATTTTAAACCTTTTTTATTTTTCCAGTAGCAGTTCCTAGAGCAATAAATATGCAATCATCACTGATGTAATCACCGACAATACTGGTGATGTTCTCATTGTCAACGAAAGTAGCATTCATAACTAGGCCACTTGTTGAATTTCCAAAAAGATGATTGAAACGGAGATCATCAACTTTTTCAGCAATATTTGATGCTGGACACTCTCATGTACTGAAGGTTTCTAAAATATGTTCTAGAAATGAATTCAAAAGAAAAATTACTTCCTCTTGCGTGTAAAATTGGACGCATGGGAATTGATTAGGCGGAGTTCCAAACCGCCCGCTTTTACCATAAATACAATCTTCTAAATTCCTGATAAGTTGTTTATTAACATCTTCAAGCTTAAAAGAACACAAACTAAAAGTTGGCTTTCCATTTTGCACGCTTGAATAAACATTGTAAAGTACTCCGTTCACCAGAGTTGAAGCTTGTATTTCATTATAAGTTGTTTTACCTGACTTGCAAGACAATGGCATATCGACCCACCCATCAAAACCATACGTGCTGGCGCACATTCGACCTATTCGGGAAGCAGTTCCTAAAGTTCCTGAAGGCGGTTTTAACTTCGAAAAGTATTGGAAATATGCGAATCCTTCATGAATGAATCCATTAACAGCTCTGAAGTTCTTTGCAATATTAGGTGAGACTTCGATTTTAGATGCATCCTCTTCTTCCAATTTTAAATATGTCTTAAAATTATTAGAACTTTCTAAAGTACGAACACCACCCAAGTAAAACATATCTTCTGAAACTTCTTCATTAAATGGTATGAAATAATAAAATAGGCGGTCATATTTTCTCGATCCTGGACCAATAAATGCAATCACATTTTCACGAATATCTGTTGAAGACACCCAATATTTGGACGTTTGAGATAAATTAGTCATTTTAGTAATATTTTGTAAATCATGAATGCTGCAAATTCCCTGAAGTACTGTGCGCAGCTAACTAATACTTGATTTACATCGTCAATCAAAAGTATATTGTTTCTAAAAAACGGTACAAATATCATATCACAAAACTTATGCACACATGGAAATAAATACGATATATATATATATATATACGCAAAACGCCATATTTAAAACAAATAATTCCAGGGATTTATAAAAAATCATAAATATTATACTTAATACATTTGGGTAAATTTCATTTTACATGACAATTTCACAATCAAAATTTTAGTGATTCAAGGTTAAAATAAAAGTGTTGAGCAAAATACTAAAAACTTACCGATTATCTTTAGGTTTCAGTTTACGTTTATCATAATCCGAAAGGCCTGGTAAATAGTCAGGAGCATCCAAAACCGGTCCAGTAACAACAGTATTAACTTTTGTAAAGTCTTTAGCATTAAATTGAATAATATGATTGACGCCACCAATGTAGACGAATCCACCTCTTTCGTCATAAACCATCTTTGTCAATTCAAAATCACTGACATAACTGTTGACCAGAGAATGCCTTAAGAGGCAGATGTATATTAAAAATGATATGTACATCTAAAATGACCTGGTAGGTAATTCGTGTTTAATATGAGAAAGTATTTAATTTTAACGCAGTATGACTGCGGAAGATTATGGTCAAATTGTAAAAAGAGAAATCCGCGCGGGAATAACAGACGACCTGTAGCAAGTGGGAGGAAAATGTTAAATGATTAACAGGCACTGAGAGACGAATCGGAATGGCTAAAGTGCCAGTTACACTAGTAAATGGCAACATTACATAGTTTGTATCTTAAGTCAACTGTATCATGAATATTATAAACAGAAAAAATGCACTTTAAAAGCTAAGCATTACGTTTACCATATAATACAAAAACAAATTAAGTAATCTTGTACTGATTATAGTGTCCATACATTAAAGAGAACATCTTGCAACATTTGGTTTTAAAAATTTGGTTTCTGTCAAAAGGATTTCTGCGTTCCTACATAGACCATGCAAATTAAATCTTTAATATAAATTGATACAATATGTTATTAACTGTTTGAGATGGTTCGTTGGGTACCATGTTTTCCAAAAAAGAATTTTGAACTTCACTTTGGAGATTACTAAATTAGCAGGCAGAAAGTACTAAAATAAGGATGGNAATACAAAAACAAATTAAGTAATCTTGTACTGATTATAGTGTCCATTCATTAAAGAGAACAACTTGCAACATTTGGTTTTATAAATTTGTACATATTGGTTTCTGTCAAAAGGATTTCTGCCTTCCTGCATAGACCATGCAAATTAAATCTTCAATATAAATTGATACAATGACTATTAACTGTTTGAGATGGTTCGTTNTTCTGCGTTCCTACATAGACCATGCAAATTAAATCTTTAATATAAATTGATACAATATGTTATTAACTGTTTGAGATGGTTCGTTGGGTACCATGTTTTCCAAAAAAGAATTTTGAACTTCACTTTGGAGATTACTAAATTAGCAGGCAGAAAGTACTAAAATAATGATGGTATTCACACAAAATTAATAAAACTAGCAAAAAGTAACACGCAGTGAAATTATTTGACAAACCAATCCGTGTGAAAACACAAATCGTCATCAAGATTTCAGTTGATGTAAAGGTATTTTCATTGAAAAATTTCAAAAGGCAGTGAAATTCAAATTAAGGAATACAGAATAAACAAACAGATAGTGTTTCAGAGAATGCATTGATGATATCAAATTTCCCACTATAAGGTCTGAGTAATCAAACAAGTGAAAATGATAAAATTGTAGATCACTCTTTTACTACTGCAATTCCAATTTCAATCTTAGCAAATATGACTGATGCGTTAGTTACATTGCAAGATATTTCTCTTTTTTCGTCATGTACATAGATAGAAAATTTCTTTGAAGCATACAATCTACTCTACTATACGCATATTTAAATATTCAGGAGTATGTTCCTCTTAAATTAGCTTCTTACATAATTAAAAAAAAAATTTTTATTAAATTTATATTTTCAAAACAATACAGGTGGTACACCAATTTGAAAATTACCGTACTCTGTTTCGGACTTCAACTGCATTTTTATAGTAGCGAAAATAATTTAGTCGGATGTTCTGCACACAATTTGTAGATTCTCTTGATATACCGCAGATAAGTGTTACACAATTAGAAAATCATCGCAGTAATCAGAAATACATACAAACAATACAAGAATCAGAATGAAAATGTCTATATAGCAACTAATTTCAAGTTAAATACAAATTAAAAATATAGGTTTAAATACAAAAATTATAAATTATAAACTGTAAATATAATAACGAATTTATTTGAATGGGGCATTACAAATAAAAATAGAATAAAAAATAATAAGATACAGGGACGGATCTAGGAATTCTCAAACGGGTGGGCGGTTTGATATGATTTTGTTTAAAATAGATTACTTAAATAATAATTGGGCGCTGAATTATAAGTTGATTAACAGCAGCATTTAAAATTCATGAGTCACCTTTTACTTTTTAGATGGATTTAACACTGACAATAAATGGTAACCATATAATTGTAAAATTATAACATGCACATCCCTTTATCAAAGCCAAGGGGGCAGCCGCAACCCCTGCCCACCCTCTAAATCCATCCCTGATAAAATAGATTTGCGATGGTTTGGAAACCAATAGTTGTGTTCAGCAGCAACAAGATGAACACAGATTAAAATATGTGAAAAATAAATTATTCATTTTTTATATTTTAAAAACGAATCAGTAAAATTACTGAAAACTTCTGAAATGTAATAATTTAGGTGATTAATAGATCAAACACATACAATTGCAGAAAGAGCTTTAAATATAGCTAAGCAAACTTGATTCTTAAACGGAATACCATAGAGCGATATTATATGACTTTGTGCTACTCCAAATGTTTTGAAAGCACTAAAATATCATATTAAGTATATGTAGGTCTCAATTTTCTATCAAACATTTAGTGCAAACGTTAACAAAATTTAAATTGAATATTTTGCAAGTATACAGGGTTGAGAGGCGCATACCTATGTGTCAATATTTTCAGACTAACTAAATGCAAAAAAATAAAACCACCATTTAGCATGACAATTTTTATTTTTCAATTCAATATTTTTGTTACCCTGTTTTTTTAAATTANGATGGATTTAACACTGACAATAAATGGTAACCATATAATTGTAAAATTATAACATGCACATCCCTTTATCAAAGCCAAGGGGGCAGCCGCAACCCCTGCCCACCCTCTAAATCCATCCCTGATAAAATAGATTTGCGATGGTTTGGAAACCAATAGTTGTGTTCAGCAGCAACAAGATGAACACAGATTAAAATATGTGAAAAATAAATTATTCATTTTTTATATTTTAAAAACGAATCAGTAAAATTACTGAAAACTTCTGAAATGTAATAATTTAGGTGATTAATAGATCAAACACATACAATTGCAGAAAGAGCTTTAAATATAGCTAAGCAAACTTGATTCTTAAACGGAATACCATAGAGCGATATTATATGACTTTGTGCTACTCCAAATGTTTTGAAAGCACTAAAATATCATATTAAGTATATGTAGGTCTCAATTTTCTATCAAACATTTAGTGCAAACGTTAACAAAATTAAAATTGAATATTTTGCAAGTATACAGGGTTGAGAGGCGCATACCTATGTGTCAATATTTTCAGACTAACTAAATGCAAAAAAATAAAACCACAATTTAGCATGACAATTTTTATTTTTCAATTCAATATTTTTGTTACCCTGTTTTTTTAAATTAAAAATATTTCACAAAGCAACAAATTAAAAAAATGCCTTATTGTAACCTAGAAAACACGTATTGAAATTTACCTCACAGGGGCTAAATTTCCAGTGTGAATCACGGTACACTGAGTAAAAACTAGTGATCAAATACCAAATGATGCAAATGTGCACAAGCTTGTTTACTTGATGCAATATATGCTTTTATGTAGAAAGCAAGAAATGTTTTGCTACATATATCACGTATATGTCCAAACTTTTCAACTTATCAATTTTCA
Organism: Hofstenia miamia; assembly: GCA_900660155.1. Lineage (NCBI taxonomy): Eukaryota > Metazoa > Xenacoelomorpha > Acoela > Hofsteniidae > Hofstenia > Hofstenia miamia. Next base: position 71,825 of record CABFPE010000953.1, on the reverse strand, counting down.
GGCAGTTCCAGGTCGAACTCAATGTAATTTTTAGGCAGAAAAATGCTGTTCGAAGACTTTAAATTCTAAATCTCCTGCAAGTTCCATACTGAAATTAAAGCAAAAAATCAAGTGGATGAAATGTCACCCAATGCGTAAGACATTAGTTTATTAAACAGATATAACCCTATAATACACAAACAGTTTTTTATAGTAATTACGTATAGAAATGTTGTCAACATACTGAAATATACAGAAACATCTTTTGTTGTTACAGAATATATGCACATGCAGTTGACCTCAAAAATATAATGAGGTATGTACAAATATGACAATTGAGAATGTCTAAAACACATTTGTTGAGAAATCAATTTAAAATAGTGTATTTACGGTTTCGTAAAAATAAATTCAGGAAATAGCAGAAAAGACAAGGCAATACCACAGTATGTAGAATCAATAGTATACTTCAAAACGATGAAGACTAACAAACCTGGTAATGAATTACTTAAGACAAAACTTACATAATTTTTTAAATTATACATGAGATTTTGTTGCTTCAATTTTTTCCAACACGAATCGCAACTACTGAAACAAATTTCGCAATCTCTAACCATAACTCTTCACCCAGCCATTGAAATTATATTTTATTTTATCATATTGACTAATGTTTTGGAATTTATAGTGTTCGGTAAAGTGTTAGGGTTAGAGTTAAACTATTTTATGACTCTGACCCTAATCCAACCCTAAAGTAAAATAACGCCTCCGATTCGATCTAGAAATCTAGACTCTAGAAATTCGCCACAGCTGTGCATTTAATGGGCATTGTGATACAAGGATATATTTTTACTACCATAGTTTTCATTGACTAAACCACTATTTGAATTGATCCTATATACATATAAAGAAATATTGTAACGAAATGAGTAGTGCGTATAAAGCTTTTATTTGCAAATATAATTTGCAGGCAGAGTAAAATCTGGGACTTTAACCCAAAATTGAAAACTATTAGAACGCTACAATATAGCTAAATAATCAATAGAAAATTTATATATATATATATATATATATATATATGCCCGCTATTATACAAACCATATTGTCTAAATATGCATGGGAAATATTCGATTGTAATCTGACGTAAGAAAATGATAAGTTAAAAGCTGATCGTTTTAAGGAACTTTTGAAATAATTATGTCCAACTTTGGGTAAAAGCCCCCCCCCCTCATTCGGGTATAAAATATACCTGTAAAGAAAATTTACTGAAACAGTATGAAAAAGAAAAAATGCTTTGTAAATAATGGTTATTGTCGAAGGTGCAGAATAGTGCCACGCGGACAAAATAAACAATTTTAGAGGGTAAAAAAAACTATGAGAAATGCAATAAATACATACAAAGTTTAAAAAATAATAGATATAGACCGATAACTTTACATAATTAACCAAATACGTAGCACGCGGTAAGTATTTATGAAAGATAACATGATAATTGATAAAAAACAAAGATGTATGACTTTAAAATGTCTAAATATAAAAGTATAATAACGGAAATAGTTAAATTTACAACTTCAAATTAAAAAAATGCTTTCGGTAAACCGTAGTGAAGTGCTATATGTAAAAAATGATGGATCAGGTAAATTAAAATTAATATTACCAAATAGAATTCAATATTGCCAATTCAAATAACAATGTTGCCACTTAAACATTTTTTGTTTTTATTTAAATCGAAATTTTTTATTACAGTTCTGTTCTTTTTACGTCAAACTTAGTAGTTTCTTCGTAGAATTAGCACTGCTCGAGTTAATGCTGTGATTTGATTTTCATATATAAAGCTCTATAATAATGTAGGGTATATTAAAGCTTGATTTTGTCAAACCCCTTCATTTAATATTCCCACACGATTTTCAAGTTTAAAAGCTCAATAATTTACTTAATATTTGTTCAGGTAATATTGCCATTCGATTTTCAAATTAAACTTTATATTTAAACATTTTAAAGTCAAATATCTTTGTTTTTGTCAATTATCACGTTATCTTTTATAAATACTTATCGCGTGCTACGACTTTTGTGAATTATGTAAAGTTATCAATCTATATCAATTATTATTTAAACTTCTTATGTATTTTATTGCATTTCTCATTGTTTTTACCCTCTAATAGTGTTTATTTTGTTCGCGTGGCACTATTCAGAATCTTCGTCATAGATATTTTTCTAAACTATAGATAAACATATATATATTGGATGTATTTCCCTTTTTTCATAGAATGTAGTAAAAATGTACAAATAGTGCATTATTGGTTCAATCAAAGATAAGTAAGAATAGTGAAATATGCTCAAGCAGAAAACCAATTTAATGCATGACACTTGCTATAACTAAGCTAACAATCAAAAAAATTTACTAAAGATATAAGCACAAGCACAGGTGTCGTAGATTAAATAAGTGTTCGAAATAAGTAATAATGCCTTACTATTAAAGAATTACAATAAAGAAGAAATATATAATCTTATAAACTATAACTATTTGCTACTAGCAGAAAACTTGAAAACTTCATGTCCGACAGTTGCTCAAAAATAAAAATGTCTATTTTTCCATACCAAAGAAATAATTGAAGGAAATTAGACTACAAATTATAAATTTTTTACAACTGCAGGTATTAATTAATATTTTTGTTTTTACTCATCCTATTATAGAAGCTTTTTCTATGTGTAGCTGATCTAGCATAGATAATTTGCAAACTTGAGCAGAAAAATTTGGTTGGTACTTTTTATCAACAAACAAAATCTTGAAACCAGCATAGGGTACCTTGAGATCAACATAGCAAATTTTTATGACAATATGAAGAAATAATTTAGCATGAATATATGTATTAATAATATCAAAAGAATCATAAAAATTTAGTTTAGGAGTTGTTTATTGAGTTTTAATCCAGACTATTTGATAAAATATTATACTTGATTTCATAAAAAAAACTCAGATAAATATTTTATTGAACAAATGAGAAAATTTTAAATGACCCATTTAGTGGTATTAATCTTCATACCTCATTCATGCTAAATTTTTGTTCATATTGCCATAATGCTTTGCTATATTGATCTCAAGGTTCCCTATGTCAGTTTCAAGATTTCATATGTTGATAAAAAGTATTAACCAAAAAAATTGAAGTTGTCTGCCAATGCACTTTGAAATAATTTTATATCTGATGCAATTATTGTGAATGTACCCATAAATTTCGGAAGAGATTTTCCAAATTTCAAAGAGTTAATGGTGTTCAAACCTTACTTTACAACATATGTAAAATAAAAAATCAATCATAATGAACTTACTACAGAATAGATTGACATAAGGTTTAACAGAGAAAGCTCTTGCCTGTGTCTCACAAATTTTTTAAAATTATTATTTTAATAGCTTGAGTGGCTTCTCTAGATTTAATTTTTGTAAGAATGGCTATACCTAACTACTACATAAATCACTATATTGCATTCAAAATGTGCACCATCTCTTTAGAAAATACTATGATGCCCTAATTCAGAGAGAATTTTTGCTCATCTTCAACTACCATTCTGTTTGATGTGTGCAATACCATTACAGTGAAGATAGAAATCTGGGTTTTTCTATAATATTGAGTATCCAAATTTTAGATTGCATCATTGTGGTCCTTTGACAGATTTGCTGAAAAATTTGCTTAGACATTGATTCATCATGAAACACTGTGCCCAACATCTTCTAGTGTGTTCAAAATTTGCACTCTAGGCATTCAGACTACAAAATATCAAACAACATTAAAACATTTGATGCCTAAAACACATAATATTTCATGCAAAATGTGTGCAAATTTCTTTTTTCAATTATTTCCAAGACATTTTATATTTTTATTAGAAATAATCAAACAATCTTTTTTCTTAAAATACACAAATTGAAACAATCTTAACAATGAAACAGTGCACATTTTCGGGTCATCCACCTGAGCTTGGAAATTTTCCATAGCTAGACAAATAACTGAGATATATTTGCTGATTAAAATCAAACTGTTGTACTCTTTGTGCTCCCTATGCATTATTTGGGATTATATATTTCAATATTTCCCAAAATATGAACCAGTTTTTCAAATTTCAAAATTTGCTGGGGGTAGCAAAAACATCAACTGTTTAAAATATGAAAAAAATTCTATAAAATATTTTTAGAAAAATTATTTTAATATGTACAAATAGCAGTGGAAAATCCAAGTGAGGATGGGTGAATGCATCCCCCATCAATAAAGAACAGAGAAATTTTTTGTCATACTTTAAACTTTCTCAGTATTCAGATGTACTGTTTACTAGAAAAGCATGATGAAGTTAATTATTAGAGAAGGAATCTGTGCTTAGTCACTGTTATATATAAAATAATGTATTTTAAAATATTAAATATATAATATGCTTGATCTATTAAACCAAGTTGTAATCTTTTTAAGCAGTAACTGTAAATGCAGATAGTATAGTATATTGTAGAGTCACTCTGGGGACTTTTCATTGATTTTTATCAATTCTGTAATTTGTAATGATGTTGACATGATGCAACCAGTTTCAAGTTTAGTTTGCAATGCTAAATTAATGTCCCCTTTGCTTTGGTGTTACTATGACATAATCCATCAAACTATCATGTGTGGTCAAGATGAGAGAAAGAATGGATGAATCAAAGACTAAAAATTTTTATAATGATTATAATAATTAATATGTAAACACATGATAGGATTGATTATTTGATTTTGTAAAATGTTTTGTGCAGTTACATTTAAATATTTAAATTATGCTTGACAGTATTTGACAAAACGATAGATGGTCAAACAGCATACTCTAATTAACGCTGACGTTGCGTAATCATTAGCAGAAATATAAACCGAGGGAAAACTGTAAACAAGAAGAGATTAACAGGTACTAGTTGAGTATTTAGTTGTTTATTACAAAGTGCTATAAATATGTTTCAACTGTTCAAATTATTGATGAATGAATTTAGTTTGGATTTACTTTTTCTCTTGTCAGGTTATTTTATATTCTGATGGAAATCTAAACATTCGAGCACTGGGGGTAATTGTATGGTGGTTCCCACATCTGTTTAAAGGCATGCTGGAGCAGCCTCCTAATAGCCATTCCACGTGGGGAGGGTGACAGCTGTAGTTACCTTCCAGTGCTTCTAGGTTACAAATAGGTATAGGGGTTTTTAACCATTATAGCTTTCCTATTCTCTGTTGCTTGCCAGTTATTATGATTACAATTAATATGTTCTCCATGATGCCTTCCCTATCAATGAACTACAGTTAGTTATGGTGTTATCTTACAATCAGTGATTTAGTATTAACATTATTTGGATCATGTTTTTAATTTACCTTTATTATCAAGTTACTAGTTGAATTAGGTTGCTCAATGTTTCTTACCATAGACCTTTGGCCAACTCCCACATTTGTTTTCTTGCTGGTTGCATTGATTGTTTACATGTACAAAGAGCTATTATGTATTACTATATATGTAGGGCTATTATATGTAAGGCTTGATAACAAGCTCTAGCATCCAGGTTGCAATTGATCCTCATTAAAATTAGTGTGTTAACTAAGAAAAGTAATAAATCACTATGAATTAAATACGAAAAGTGGATCAGCATGATTCTACATTATATTGTTACTTTTTCTAGATCCAATTTTTGACAATAAAGTGGCTGATAACAAAACCATTTATTATATTATAAATATTACATGTAGGATAGGAAGCTGCAACTTGTTTGATTAATTATCTTTAAGCCAATAGATTTCAATAATGGCTATTCATAAATTGTTTAATTAGGCAGCTATTAACAAGCCCAGTTGCAGTCTATTAGTACACTTTACAAACTGATTTTAAGTTAAATTGTGTCTTGTCTCTAGTAAGCATCATGTTAGGCTAGGGTACACAAGTCATGCAGTTGCATTGAGTGCTGGATACACTTTGATGGAAATGAATTTCTTGAGTTGTTGCTGAATCAGGAGAACAGCATCAGGTGGATGCCCAGTTGTTGGAAATACTGTGAGGCTACTTCACCTAAATAGTGATGCTTGAATTGTCTATTAATAACTGTTAATGGAAAGGGTTAACAAGAAAGTAAAGCAGTGAAAGATCTCTACCCACTAGATCACCCCATGGTCAAATAGATAGATTTGAGTAAACAGATGCCAAGCCTGAGAGGAGATGCTACAGATTTATCTTTCAATGCTTCCACCATTTGCTTTCACCAAATTAATTTACATCTAATTTTTTGTGTGGCTTTATCAAAGGTTTCTTTGTAGCATCATCCAAATAAAACATAAGCTGCTAAAGAAGAAAGTCAATTAAGAATAATCCCATGCATGGTCAAGATGAGAAAAAGAGTGGGAACAAATAAGACTCAATTGTAGTAAATATTAATTGTAAACACATGGTCATTATACTTTGATTATTTGCACAAAATTATTAAGAGCAGTATTTGATATTAATTTGCTTGGCAATATTTTGGCAAAAATCATAGGATGATAATGCGCACACTAATTAATGCTGACATGCATAAATGGCTAAGTGCACACTGTTGATTATTTAATTTAACAACTAAATAATTTACAAATTAAACAGTTTATCAAAATTTTGTCAAGTGAGCACTAGCGATTTTTAATCTGCTCAATCATTCATTTTAGAATGGATTTCATTATGATACTGCATGTCTTACACAATAAATAAATTACCAGAAAGGCTAAGGGACTATTCTAGATAGATTGTGTGAATATAAGGTTCTTTACTTACCTCAATTAGTTCGAATAACATTATGCAAACACAAATTTTCTTCAAGAAAAATTTCTGTCTTATTGGTTGGAACAGTGTCATAGTTACCGGTGGCGTCACTAAGAGGGTGGGACCACACCTGGCAATACATTTTTTTTGTTCTCCAAAAATAGGCAAAAAACTTATTATAAACAATTTTAAACAATTTTGGGGCCAAATTTTGGAAAATATCAAAACAACAAAATAATTATATAAATATAGCCAAAAATTGAGTGCCAATATTAGAATAAAATCTTCAATAAACAATTTTAGACTATTTTGGAGATCCAATAGTTATGCAGGTACAAAATGTTTAGTATGAAGTATCTAGTATACACCAAAAGGGTCACTGAAAATTTAATATATAAATTTGGAAGTTGTTGAGTTAGAGCCCTGAATTGACATCCCACACCAAGCCCCACATTTGATGACACTCCTCACCATCTAATAAAAAAATACTTGGATAAATATTTTATTAACAACAAATTAAAGGACAACAATGATAAAACTAAAAACATTTATTGGAATTTACCTTACATTAAAGAACGACAATCATATAT